>JMFS01059714.1:0-39077 GCA_000699545.1 Podiceps cristatus | reverse complement strand
GCTGTCAGGTCGTTGCCCGCTGCGGTGCTTTGTACTGTGGGAGCGCTGGACTTCGGAATAATGCCGGTACGGGAGGGGCGTTTGCCTTTCGCAGTAATTAGATGCGTTGCTTCGATTGCTTTCATCGCTGCTTTTGTAGATTCTTGTATTCCTTAAGCGAATGCACCGTTGAAAGAGAGGATGCATGGGCTTGTTTTCATGATCTCATTTAGATAGCTCTTGCAGTTAGAGGAATATAGGCCCGATTTAACAAAAAAAACATGGCAGACTTGTGCTAGATACTGTAAGACTGCAGCAGCTCTGAAAAAGCCTTGTTCATGGCACTGAGGTCTGACGTTTTATCTAGGTAGCCCTCTTTTAAGGCTGATTCCTTTGCTGTGGGAGTGATAATACAAACCCAGAGCGAGCGATTTAATTAGTAATTTTGATATCCTGATTTGTGAGTAAAGCTGTAATCTTCTTTAAAAAAAGACGAGTCGTGATCTGTATTTCTAGATTGTAGTTCCTCAACATTGTCCGTAGGTTTAAATGCTAAATGTAAAGAATCAGAAGCAGTATTACTATAAAAGGGAATAAACATAAACTATCAAGATCCGGAGCATTCAGTACAGCCTTTGACCTTTATTGACAGGATAGAAATATTATGAAACCTGCTTATTGAACTGTCTAGCCAATTCAGAAAAAAATAACTGCTCTTTACTCAGCCCCGTGAATGTATTGTGCTGAAAGACATCTTGGGGAACAATGCTCCCCAGTCCGAGGGTTATAGAGGCAGGTTATGTAGAGTAATTTATTCAATGAGATACCAGCCATGTGAAAATGTCAAGGGAGACTGTGACTCCTTGGGCCATTGCAGGAAATCTGCGCTGAAGAAGGACTCGCATATACTCAGAAGTCTAGAGAGAGAGAGGAGATGAAAATGGTATGGGATGAAGAGGCAGGAGGGGTGGGTGACGGTAGCTAGATGCGATTTCTAAAGAATTGTTATTTTCCGTTGATATTCTTTTTTCTCGCTGTCTCTCAGTAAAACAGCGGCAGGAGGGGTGGGTGACGGTAGCTAGATGCAATTTCTAAAGAATTGTTATTTTCCGTTGATACTCTTTTTTCTCGCTGTCTCTCGGTAAAACAGTAATGGCTGTGGTGATGCCTACATGACTTAGCAGTGGTTGTAGGGCTTTGGGGATGGAGCAGCAGGCTCGCTAATGTGTCACAACCAGCGCTAGATAAGTGATAAATAAAATGGGCAGGTGATATTTTGTTACTTCATGCAGTAGCATAAACTTGGGACTAAAAAAGAGGTCGGGTTATGGAACAGTAGCCCGTTCTGCGTTTCCTGTAATGCAGGTTAAATGCAGTGAACGATATTCGCTAAAGCAGGATGCAGCATTCCTGGATAAAATAGGAGCTTGCAGCAATTATGTGGCAAAAAGCGTTACCGATGCTGTTTCATCTCTATGGTGGCATGAATCCTGCAGCTTTTGAAATTACTGTGCGTTACTGAACTCTGCCCGTACACAGAAGTGGAACAGAGAGGGGGCAAAACGCTCATGCTACATGTATGGAGACTGGAATGCTGCTGTATGTGTCTCAGCTCCTTTTGAGTAGGCATACCAAACCGCGTTACAAAATACATTTTGTTTTTCCTTCAGCATACATAAAATTTAATCCCTTAAAACTCCTTCATTGGGTGGGCCTGTAACGCTCATTTATATTACGTCACCTGACTAAGGATTTATTTTTAATGTGGGTCAGTTACAGGATTTAATATTTGTAGTTGGATTATTTGTAAAATAAGCATTGTATTTCATTAGTACATGGACATATTTTGTGGAACACAGATGAGAAGATCTATTTATGCAGATGTTTAAGGCTCAGACTGCAAAAGTTTAGACAGTTAATCTCTGTAGGCACCTAAATTCCTTAGTCATCTGATCTGGGCACAAGTGTTAAAAACCAGTACAATGGTTTATCGCTGGCCATTACCCGTGAGTCAGCTCCTAAATCCAGTCCAGGCTGGTATCTCAGACCACAGGCCTCCTGCTCGCCATTTCACGGTTCTAGGAAAACCTTGCAAACTGCAGTGCTCAGGCCACGGGACCTGGACGGCCTCACGTCAGAGCGAGGAGCCACCAGCAAACCCTTGGATCTTCTCGACCCTCAGCTGAACGAGGGGCTTGTGAAGTAGAGCAGTGCGGGCTGTTTCCCGTGGTGCGTGATGCCTGTGGTGCCGTGGAAGCTTCTGATGAGATCGGCCCGGTGCTCCATGATACAGACTTTTCTTTTTGTAGGGCTTTTCTGACAGGCGAGCTCGTGCTGTGGGCTCGCTCCTGTTCCCGAGTGATGTAGCTGGGGAGCTCACCAGTACGCTGGACCCTTACCTCTGCCTAAGCTCATGGCAGCTTTCCCGAGTTAAGCCGGCGGGAATCTGGCCTAGAGATATTAAATGTGAAAATCTAGTTGTCTTCTCTTGCGTTCTGGTGTATTTACACCTTAGAAATCGGCTCGGGTTTGCTTGTTACCACCAAGTTACACTCGCCTGGTGAACCCAAGTGTGTTGGAGCTGAAATGTGTGTAGCACCAAATGGCACCGAGGTATAATCAGTGTTCTGCAAGGAGACTGCGCTGAAGACTGCTTTCCCCAGTGTCGTTTTTTCCGCATATGGTTTTCATTTGTCAGTTTTTTATTATTACTCTTAAAATGATCTGTTGTGAATTTGTTTTTTTAATGAACATGAGTACAATGTCGCAGCAGTTACAGCTGGACCTTTGGAAGCTTTGCTTTCCTTTAATGAAAAAAGGGTTACAGAGATATTACATGTAAGTAATTTTTCTTATGCCTAGTAGATCTCAACTTGCTTAACAGCTTTAAGAGTGATCAATTCTATGCATTTAAGCAGGCAGCTTTTTTCTCATTTTGTCCAGCTTTATTTCTTTTTCATGTATTGTTAATTCCAGACACATTTTTCACTGTCCATTCCTCATTAAAAAGCTCACTTTTAAGTCGAAAAAACTTTTGTATGTACTGGTAGTTGGTGGTTGAGTTCATAACAGAGTTTATAGTTGTTTGAGAAAAATGGCTAGGGAGGGTGGGGTTGTGCCTGAAAGTGTTACTTCTGCTCACAGTGAGATGGTGATGAGGAAAAGATACACAGCAATCTATAATCTTTGCACTCAGGGATTGTATATATCTTCCTATAGCCAAGGACAGACTAAGGCAGCTCAAATTTTTCAGCACCATTAACATTTTTCTCAGCCTCTTCTCTGTAAGGTTTTTTTTTCTTGTTGAATGGTGAAAATTTCAGGATGTTCTTCCTTTTTTGTGTCTTTTCGCTTTCCTCCTGCTATTCTCTTTCTATATTGTGCAAATTTTTTTTTTCCCCAAGCTGCATGTTTCCTAGCACACCAGGAATCTCTTTGGCCTGCTACCACTACCACCGGAGAAAGGCGTTAGGCTGTTGTGCAGCCATTTTTGTTTTACAGTGTTTTGAATGTGCTAGGCATTAGAACTTTAAAAAGAAATGGTGTGTTGGTTTGATTTATTTGGCAATCCCTCATGTCAAGAGGGCAGCACGAACTGAACAAGAGCCCCCCAGTGTGAAAATCTTGTGCCAACAGATGCTAACACACACCTGTTGGATCCTACGAATAGACTAGTTCATCATACCAGTCGTGCCGTTGGAACAGCAGAGGTGTGTCATGAATACCCTCTTTATGGATCTAAAAATAAGCTGCTCCTAAACTGTTCGCAGGTAAATGTTCCAAATTAAGTACCTTTCTGTTTACTGGGGTTCCGAACGTACGCCGTTCTCTTTTTGGAAGAGGTGGCCAGATCCTGAAGTTACACCTGCTGAGCAATTGGCCTCTGCTCTGTGAAACACATTCGGGAATGATGTTCTTGGATTGAGTCTCCTGGTGTTGTGTGCACATCCACAGCTGTACCCAAGAGGAAACCATTTCTCCTTCTCTGGTAACCAAAGTCGTTCTGCTTTGAGTTAGTGTAGCTGTAAGAATATGAAAGGAGAATGCTTCTGCAAGTAATCGGAGAAACTGTGGACTTGCCATGGAAAAACACTCACAAAATAGCAGCAGCAAAGGTGCTTCTGTGTTTGTTTATAAAAAAGGAGCAGGGGTCGAGGGAGATCAGTTTCATTGGAGTAACCACTGGGTTTGGTTTTGTTAAGTGTGACTCAGAGTTGCGGGAGTGTGGAATCATCCCTGAAATGGGCTTCAGTCAGCGATGGGCCAATGCCAGTCCCCCGGGTAAATGGGTCTATGGGCATATGTGATCCATTGGTTCTGTGAAGGTACGTAACCATAGACATAGTTAACAAGATCTAGTTTAGCTGGTGGAAGATGTAATCGGAGATTGAGGTGCAGATTTAAAGCAAACAAAACAAGTGATTCATTCCCAGGTGATGGAGTGGCACGTAGGTTAATGTATTTGAAGTAGCCGACTTAATGAATAAAGTGTTTATGCTTTATGTGTTCAGTACCACTATAGAAAGCGGTTGAATGGTTGTTGTCATCCTTCCCAGCCTTAACCCATAGGGACTACAGACCTTTAGTTCTGTTTTGTTTTGTTTGGTTGTTTTTTTTTTAAGTTTTTCTTAACCTTTCTTAGAACGCAGCATCACTTAAGATAACAACTGTGCTAAAATCTCCCGATTTAGGGCTTCAGTTGGGTGCCTGTAGAGGTCAGGAAGGACCACCCCCCACCCTGAATTTCGTGGCATTTCATTTTCTACTTTTCTAGTTCCTTAGCGGTGTGAGTGGCTGGGGGCCGGCTGGGGCGAGGCAGTGAGCTGGGTGGGAGGTGCTCCGAGGCGATGCAGAGGCTCCTCTTCCGTAAGCCTGGCCCCGACATTTTAAGGTTATACTGATTGCTGAAATTGATACCGGGCAGAAATTTCTCCCAAGTCAGACCAACAGGCATCTTTGGGAGGTCTTTCATCTTCACTGGGATTCAGCCCTCAGTAGTGTTACAGTCCCAAGTACATGGTCAAGGTCTTCTGCAGGGCGCTGCGGGGACTTCTTGCCATCAAGCAGTAGTCTGGGTCTGCGTTTTTTGTTATTGTAAGTTACTGCCATTTGCTCCTGAATTAATCCTATCATTCTGAATTATTATAGAATAGCATGGAGTATCTGGTTTTGATTCTTTCTTTTGCACGATAAAAGGGAACCTTGTGTTTGTAAGGGCAAGAAAGCTGTCTATATATATATATATATATATACACACATTTTCTTATGGCACGGTGAGTGCTGGCTGACGGGGCAGGTGTAGAGCCTGGTTTACAATGGGGTTGGGTTTAGTTGCTGCAGTCAGTAAAGCAGAGTAGAAAATACAGTTTTGTGCAGTATGACCAAATGCTTATTTTTTCCACTCATGAAATCAGTTTTGCTTACTGCCTAGACGTCGCGAATATTTCAGCTAATTATAGCAAGTAGCTCCTATGGTTTTTTTGGCTTAGAAGGGAAAAGGTGCTGCCTGCTGTATCTAAATTAACTTAATGTAGAATAAATTTATTCTAACACCCACAGGTTTTAGTTTGGGCATCTGAGTTTGGCTTTTGTCTGTAGCTAAACTAATTATGAGATTTTCTTCCCAAGGGCTTTCACTGACACCTCTCTTAGTAAACAAATATTTAATTAAAGTGTTCAAGGGTGATCTATAGCCAGTCTCTGCAGATGGAAAGCTTTGCACTGGTGGGTAGCTCGTGGCTCTAATACGCTGCTGGTATATACATTTCTAGCAACGCCGGAATGCAGCACGAAGCTGATCACTCTAGTCTGTGCTTGGAGAAAGCGGTTTTTGCCTCTCACTAGCAAATCACCTGCCTCTGTGCTTTTGGAAGGGTACTTTGGGCCTTAATCTGCTTTATGGAAGTCAGTGGGCTTTCTGATACAGGAGGATCAGCCGGTAGAGCACCCTTGATTAGACCCTGCATCATGCGGGGGTCTGGGGGAAGTCGGAAAACTAGTGCTCTTACTTCCCGCTCTGCTGCTTCCACGATATGAAATAGGGCGAGAAGGGAGTTGAGCAGCATATGCAGAGTTTGAGTGTCTGAACCTTCAAAAAGTATGGGATCGCATCTCTTGAAATTTGGACAATCCTTTAGTCAGCCTGACTTAGAGGCGATTGGGAAAAAAATGGGCTTTAAACTACCGTGCTGCAGTTCACCTTAACAGGTATTACTTGTCATGTAGGGTCCATATGTGGCATAGATAGCCTAGTTAAACATTTGCCTTTTTTTTTTTTTTTTTGTAATTTAAAGTGTTGTGAACTTTTTCTGTGCGTAATACTACAAATAATTCTCTACAGTTTCATGATAGCCAAAGGTGGATGGATTAGTTGCTATATTTTTATTTTTAACTTTTTTTTTTTTTTTTGAGTAACATATTGTAGTTTTAAATTTTTTTAGGGGGCCAGATCCAAAGACAGAAAAAAAATCTGGTCGACTTTGGAGCTATGCTGGTTTGCACTGGTTGGAAATCTGTTTTGCAGTCTTTAAGTTTTGATAAAACAAACACTGGAGCCCGTTGTATTTTACTCTCTTTGTGTTTTTGGCATCAGAGAAGCTTTTCCTGATTATTTTTCTCATTTGAAGGCTGATTGTACTGAGTGACCTCTTGCTACTAAAGGGTGGGTCAGTTTATGTGGGAAAGTCTTAGTCAATGTGTCTGGGAGATAAGTGGGACTGCATCCCAACAAGCGTTGTGCATTAAATACCGGAATGTGCTGGGGATCTGCCAGGAGATTGGAAGCAGGACTATGCGACAAGCGCGAATGCAGTCACACTCTCCCTAAAATAGTACTCTGGATAACAGGAGATCTGGAAAGTTATCACTTACCTCATTTTAGCACAAATTCTTTCCTAAAAATGGATTATTGACTGAGGGTTCAGGGGGATTTTTTTGGGGTTGTGGTTTTTGTTTTGGTTTGGGTTTTTTTTTTTTTTTTTTGTAATATAACCTATTTGCATCTGAAGAATGTTTAGGTCCCTCTCATGTTTTCAGCTGAAGGCAGGATAGGACTGCAGGTAAGAACGGAAAAGCTGTATTAAAACCGTAGGAGTGAAACACAAGCCCTGCAGTCCCAGCTTAGGGAAGGCTATTTATATAATCTTTGTTGTTATCTGAATGAGAAATGAGATGGATGTTTATCGTAGTGTAGGTTAGCAGCGTCTTCGAATTCGTCTTGAACTGTCTGGAAGTCTCAAGGCAGAGATAAATCAGTTCAATGGCCTCAGACATGCCTGGACTGGTGGTTGGTGACGGGAATTTGGCACAAGACACTGGATACAAGCAATCAGTATTTCGTTATTAAAATGAACAGCAGTTTATGGCTGCTGACTGTATATGGTTTTGTTTAAGGGTAAAAATAAGCAAATTTGATTTTCGGCCCTGTGTCAAATTTGTCAACAGAAGAATCTGAATGTGCAGCTTTAGTCATTGGCATAAGCTATTTAAACTTAAAACCTGTGATGCCTAAATTAGTTTCTTACGGAAAGAGGATGAGTTAGCTTCTAAATGGGATAGTGTGAGGAAAGTGCGGGGGACGGGGTTGCTCGTTCGGAGCAAGGTTGTAATATACTGAGTCAGCAGGTGGTTGTGTTTAGCCCTGGTGCAAATCTGCTGTAGGAGAGTATGGATTGAAATAACTGCTCCCTGGATGTGTGTTTGCATCGTTGCCGGGACCTGGACAAGGAACTCGGTAAAAGGAGAAATAAAAGTGGAAATGTTAGAGTAATGAGATTCAGAACAAAAAGGTTGGACTACTGTAAGGCCTGACCTCTTAGTGCATGCGGATTTCAGGACAAGCGTTGAGTTGCGCTTTTGAAAAGGCAAATGTGGAAAAATACCCGTCAGCTTCTGGTCTGCTCTACGAGCCTGGGATCAGTTTAGCTCTTGAGCACCACAAGATGCGACTGTCCCGTTGTGCCTGTACCAGAACTGAAATCTCTGGTATTAGGGCCACGTGGCCTGTGCTCAGAGAAGAGCAGTTTTATGTCCCCTGTGCTGCAGTCCCTGAGCTGCTCTGTGGGGAGGAAACTCCTTCAGCCTCATGAAGCTGCAAGGCTGCTCTCTGTTATGCTGGTTTACGATACACTGGGAAAGGAAGGCTGTTGCACCGGCTCAGGATAAAGCGGGGTAGAGTGGTTAGCTCCGAAGTTTGTTTGGGGAGAGGATGTGGCATACCAGATACACCTGCCCGGCACCGCGGGGGGATTCCCTGACCCTGGCTGGCCCATTGAGCCAGCTTTGCAGCTTTCCATCGCTGGAGTGTGTAAAGTAGCTCTGTTGCTGGCTCCAACGGGTGATGCTTGCGTAAAACTCGGCTAAAAGGTAAATAGAGGTAAAGAAAAGGCAATCCAGTCAGCATTTCACTGAGCTTTGTATTTTTCAGTCTCACACACCTTCAGATTGTCCCTATGTGTTAGAAAGCATAAACATTTCCAGAAATTGCCCAATTTAAATGAGAGATGTGAAAAATGGCTGATAACATGTTAAACTGCCCCAAGGGCCTGAAAGATGGGGGAAGAAATCTATTGCCATTGTATGCCAGACAAACAGGAATAAGATGACTTTGAGGTAAACATAAACCACAAAGAATTAAATACGTTTTACTCAGTGTCAAAGTAACCATAGTGTAGTAATGATCTACACTGTCTGCCAGGTTAGTAAGGGAACTCTCAACTGCGTTCTTCACTTTGTTTAGTAACAAAGGGGGGACCTTCTGTGCTTATTCTCATTGCAATATTACAATCCTTCTTTCTCTACTGCGCTTATGTCGTGGTTTAACCCCGAATGGTAACCAGACCGGTAAGCAGCCGCTCGCTTACACCCCTTCACCCCTCCCTGGTGGGGTGAGGAGGAGAATCTGAGAGCGCGAGCTTGTGAGTTGAGATAAAAACACTTTACCTTGGCCTTGTTGAACTTCATGAGGTTCACAGGGTCCCACCTCTCCAGCCTGTCCAGGTCCCTCAGGACCCTCCAGTGTGTCAACTGCACCACGCAGCTTGGTGTCATTGGCAGACTTGCTGAGGGTGCGCTCCATCCCACTGTCCGAGTCGCTGACAAAGACGTTAAACAGTGCCGTGTCCCAATACTGACCCCCAAGGAACACCATTTGTCACTGGTCTCCACTTGGACATGGAGCCCTTGACTCTGAGTGTGACCATCCTGCCGATTCCTTATCCACCGAGTGGTCCATCTGTCCATTGGAAAGTCCATGTCTTTCCAATTTGGAGGCAAGGATGTCGTACGGGACATTGTCAAATGCTTTGAACAAGTCCAGGTAGATGTGAAATGATACCAAAATGTTAGTAAATAACTCTAGAGTCAGGGATGATGATACCCTCTTTGTGGGCAGGTGTGAGTGATAGGGAGCACTTAGCTCTTATCTGTGTTTTTAGTCTAAGTAATCCTAATCGGGTAGTAAATCCTGAGTGAGATTATGCTGCTGGAGCGTGTGTAACAAGGATCAGCATTTAGATACACTGTAGGGGTATAGCAGGATCTGGAGACGCTTGTTTAGATCCTTCCCGCTGATAGGCTGAGGTAAACCAGAAGTTTGATTGCTCTAACTAGGATCCTCTTCTAAACCAGTGGAAAAGAAACACTGTGAAAACCGAACGATCTGTTTGCTGAAGCGGAGCTGACAGGTGAGGAGCACATGGGCATACCAGTGATAGGTGGAGCACTGAGTTGGCGGGGGGCACGCCAACCATTTTAAAGATGTTTCTACATCTGTTGCCAACTAGCAGAGAATAATGTGTATCAGTTGGGCTTGCAGTGGCTCAGCTTGCTGCCAGAGTTCAGAGAGTCACAAAGTTCCTCAGATTCCTGGCATGGGGCGATGAACCTACATGTCACCTTAAGGGCAGTTTGCAGAGCGGCGCCTTGACGTTGTTCCAGGGCAGTACAGCTGTTTTCATTTTTATCTACTGGTTGTCATAAGCTGTGGCAGGACACCAAGGAGCCATGGAGGAGCTTTGGGCCTGAAATTCGTTTTCAGCAAACTCGATTAGATTGGCGCCTGTAGCAATCTTACCATTAAAAGTTTTCTGCATATTTTGATATAAATGCATCTCCGTTCTGATATGTAGTAGCTTGGCCATAGTATCACTTTAAGCTCTAAAGAGAGATAGGAGCACATGCAGATATATAAAACAAGGACAAAAATAACTTGGATATGTATTGTTGATGTTCTGTTTTGTGGATGGATCAAAATGTTGCAATTTTAAAAGACTAAAATGCTTGACGGTAACGAATGTTGAGAAATGGTCACTATGCAGGCAGCATGACTGCTTTGTCGGAGGGGAATTTCCAAATTGCATTCTAAGCATGTTATTAAAGGATTAAAGAGATGGGCGAGTCACCTTGGGCTAACTGTCCTGAAACTATGCTTACAATACATATAAATAAGTATTATGCAAATATTACTGTAATAACAAACCCTATTTTGAATTTGCGGTGTGCCTCACAGTGGTTCACACGCTGGTCAGAAGTATTTGCAGTGTAAACTTGATAGGTCTCGAGGGGATGTATGTATCGGTATTAGATTATAATTCTTGTTGTGTCTCTGCCTGAACCTGATGTCCGTAGGCCTGGTTTGGCACAGGAGCTCAGGGCCTGGTGGAGAGGTGGGGAACATGATCCAAGCGTGAACTTACTCTTTGCCATGTAAGACTGGGGTCTTGGACCTCTTGACCACCCAAAAGGTAGACCCACACGTTTAACTTCAGTCTGTTTTGTCTCACTTGTTTGGATCCAGTGTTGTAAATGATAATCTTGTTTTCCCAAGGCAAAGAGTACTTAAATTACCTATATAAAAAAAAAAAAAAAAATAACTGTGGTGAAATACGCCACTTAGTTTCTTTTTCTCTGAATTGGCCTCAGTGTATAGTAGCAGACCGGAATGTTTTGTACATAGTTTCCTTCCTTGATTATGTTGTTAAAAAAAAAAAAAAAGCTTCCCCTTTTTGTTGTCATCAGGAGCAATAAGTTCTTGTTCCTTTTAAAAATCTGTCCATCCTGTTTTCAGCTTTTATTAGCTATTGCCTGGAAAATGCAGGTATTTCTCTTCAGAGGTCTGGAACTCTTTTCTGCAGTCAACCTGAAGGGCATGGTTCACCTTTGGGAAATGCCAAGTGCAAGATTAGGGGGTGCTGAAACTGCAATGACCATGGTTTTAGCACTTCCATATCTGCTGGCTTCCAGACATAAGTGCCAGGAAAACAAATTGCAATATACACATTGGTTCTCTGGGCAGAATACAACTTTTAAGTCAAGATTTTAGAGTGTATCAAAAATCAGCAGCTAGATGGCTACTGCTTTTTGCTTCTAAATGGTGATCTTTTTCATGCTGATACCCACTCCTTGAATATTGCACCTTAGGAATTTCTTCCCCAGAATCACTCAGAAAACCCGTTGCTACTCCCCTGAGAGGTCAGTGAGCTGTCTTGGAGACGTTGGCGTGACTTGGCAGAGAGCACCCTGTTCCCTGGGGTGGCGGTTTCTGAATCGGGGGAGTTAGGGTGGGTTTGGGAGGCTCCAGTGCTTTTGTGCAGGGTCACAGTTGGGTTTTTTTCAGGTGTTTAGAGCCACATAAATGTGGGGTCACAGGAGAAGGAAGTGTCTGAACCTCTGCTTGCCAGGATTCTGTTCAAGATAACTACTGTGAATTTTTACATCGGAAAAATGCTCTGCTGTTAGTGCTGGTTTCAAAAGATGGCATCTTCGAGGTTAAAGCCTAACGGCCTAGGTCTAAACTTGTTGCAGCCTATTTTCTTCTTAATAATAATACTCTGAAGTAATTGTGTTAACATGAGTCTGTTCCTGCATCTGTGGTGCTGGTACTGTATCAGGAGGATGACCAAGTCGGTCTTGCAAGGGGTTTGGGTTTCTCATACCAGGGCTGATGAACCAATTTCCAGAAAAAGTGACGTGTGGGGAAATGACATGGTCTTTGGATGACTAGTACTTGGCACGTTTCGATGTTGATTTATTGCTAGTGGACTCAGGTCTCTTTGACAATGGAGAATTATCCTTGGTCTGTCGGTACTGAGGTATTTCACTCTGGCCTGAACAAGGGTTCCTGATGTTGGTGGCCTGATAGCCGTGCAAACTAGCCTCACGGGAAGCTCTGGGAAATATAACGGGATTTATTTGAATGGTCAATAGCATAGTTAGTATTAGCATTGTGTTTGTCAGTATATTGTTTAAAGCATTTTCTGGGGGGAAAAACAACAAACTGAAACTTTCTGGGCTTCTTCCTTCCTGGTTTCAGAATGAAGGCTAGAGGCTATCTGTAGTGTCAACAAACGGGGAGGAGGCTTTGTAATTTGAGTATCATGGCAAAAAGAAACTAAATAAAAAAACCAAAAGAAATGTAGCTGAGGGGATTTTTATACAAGTCCATAGTTAATTTTAGTTGTGGGGCTTGGGTTGGTGTGTGTGGGGTTTGTTGGTTTTTGTGTGTGTTGTTTTTTTTTTTTTTCTTTTAAAATTAGTTTTAATTTCAAGGACTGTTGGGGGATGAGGAAGAAAGGCGCTATTGTCCCAGTTAGTCACACTGCGTGTATGCCTACCTCCCAGCCCTCTTTTTAGCTGTAGCCTGAGGTAACACCTGGTTGGTTTTAGCAGCTGGATGTGTTGAGAAGCTGTCATAATTACTAATTTTATGCTTTTGCTGCATGGTGGTTTCAGTTGGAGACTACGATAAATCTCCCAAACTGTTTCTGTGCAGAATCCAAAATGGCATGGAAAGGCCAAGCCTTATGCACAGAACTGACTGTATCACAGTCTCTTCTTTGATTGCCTCTCACTGTATTACAGTGCCGTGATTGTAAGCCATCCATAAAGTCAGTGCATTGCTTAAAATAGACCATTCCTTTTGCAATTGCTATTACAATTCCAATATTCAAATACTAAGCCTTCTCTGTGGCATTCGAAATAGCTGTGAATAGAGAAATTCTTTCGTGAGTCTTACCAGAGAAGTTAAATATTCAGTGTGTCAAAGGTTCGCTCCCAAGGCTGGAGCTACGTAGGAATTGAGCCGAGGCTTCTTCACCCCTGTTTTTTCAACTCTTAATCTGTTGTTGTTGAACAAAGGGTACAAGCGGGTGGGAGAAAGAAAGAAGCAGGAAATGGATCAAAAGAAAGCGAAGAGTCTCTAAAATCAAATGGAGGAAATAACGGACCAGAAGGAATGCAAAAGTGAAAGTAGGGATTTAAAATAGAAAACTGCATTCACAGAATTTCATCAGGAGAAGACTCTGAATCCTGGCTTTGATGCAAATGGGTACGTAACAGCGACTCGGGTAGTAGGCAGCACCCGATTCAGTTGGCAGGAGGTGCAGGACCTGCCTCCTCTCTGGAGGCTGTGGCTTCAACCCTGTATGTTTACGGCAGGAGGAGTGAAAATTGGAACAAGCCACTAATTGCCTTTTGGGAGGCCACTTACAAGGGTGGGTGCAATCTGAATGGTTGAGGTTGATAGGAAGATGAAGGGCTTGGCAAAATCAGATGTGTGCAGTGACTGCTGATATCCTCAGTCTACGTGCTCTAAGAATGCACAAATGAAAGGCAGGTGTTTATTCCCCCCCCATGTTGTTATACCTTAAATAATGTAAAATTTAATAATAAAAATACTGTTTCAGCAAAATAATTTACTTAAACTTGCCATCAACAAAAGATGTATTGGAAAAGAGAATTTCCTCTAGGGTGAAATAAAGGACAAACAAACAGAAATGACCACTGTTTATTTAAGAGGGGGAGCGGGGAAATGTAGCTGGCATACGGCTTGAATGTCATCTTAATGATATTATGAGGCAAGGAAGGGAACCAAACAAGGCACGCCTTTTATCGTGGAAATGAAGTCCAGAAAGTCTTTCAACAAATACTGTTCAGTCAAAATAAGGGCTTGGATTGTCATCTGCTGTAAAAGAAAATCTAATTTGTCTGTATAATCCTGTTGGTCCAGGTGAGTGATGGGAGTACTGTTCTGCTAACGGCCTTTGAAGTTCTCTAGTTCTGTTCTCTAGCTTGGCTTCTATGGGTAGGGAGGAGACCAGCAGTAATACTTCCTTTATCAACTTAACTTGGGTTGAACCAGTTGCGTTTTGCTGGAAACCAGTCTTGATGGTCAGCTGTTACTGTCAGGTCCTCTTAGGAGAGAAGACCAGAGCAGAGTATCTTCCTGCAGTCACTGGCTGCACAATGGCCGACCGCAGCACTCTGTGTTTTGCAAAGGGCTTTGCCAGCACGACAGGTGTTAGTGACCTTTTCTGGACAGGGAAACTGAGGCAAGGAGGTGCCAGCTGGTTGCAGCGAGGCTGGGCATCAGGCCCCAGCGTGCCAGGGCTCGTCCCAGCCGCCCGGCCCGGCTCCCTAGTGAGTGCCAACCCCCTGCCCTGCTGCCTCATGCTGCTGGGGCACGGAGGTGGGTGCTCTCTGGCTGGAGGCTGCTGACGCTCAGGCAGGGTCAATCTCTCCAAAGCAAAACTCTTTTTTTTTTTAAAATAAAAATTGGTTTGGAACTGACACTATTATGTGGGGCATAACGGGCTTGTCCTGGATTTACCCCGGGAGAAATGCTGTTTTGGATTGGGTGACACGTGCTGTCGGATTGGCTGCTGGTGGTCAGTGAAGAGGCACGGTAAATCTCCGTGTCGTCGGTCTGTCTGGCCGCATCGCAGGGCAATCGCAGTCCTTCAGCGCTGCCGACGCTCTCCCTCCGTGCCCCAGCAGCAGGTTTTGGAGTTCCCGCCTTTAGGAGGTGCCCCAAGAAAGGGAAGGGTCCCTCTGTGTTCTCCCACCTGTCCTGGCCCCAAGCCATACTCTCTGCTCACAGCTTTACGCTCACTAAACTTCTCTCTAACCGAAATAAAGCCCGATGCATGTAAAGCCAAAGGGGCACGATCGAGCTGAATTTCAGTCACAGATAAACCACCAGGAAATAACTCCCGCTGTTAGGGGCGGAGGGGGTGTCATGGCTGATCATCCGCCTAGCCTACACAATTTGGTCCTGGTTTACAACGCTCTGGTTGCTGTTCAGGGTCTCTAAAATAGCCAGTGATTTCTCTTTTGACCAGATCACCTGTTGATGTAAGTGGAGCTGGTATTATTTAAGTATGTTTATTTGCATTACGTTTGCATTAGGTCCCTCAGATCTGGTACTTGTGCCTGCATCCGTGCTAAAGGTAGTTTTCTGGACTTGAATATACACAGAAATTAATTTGTTACTAGTTACCTTTCCTTTAGTCATCAAAGCAGGAGTTAGTAGCTTGTCTTTGGAAGGTGATGCTAATATCTGTGAAATAACGTCAGTGGTTTGTGTGCAAAGAGACAACCTGCGGACGATTCGTATCCTCTCATAATGTCTCTACTTGAGTAACCGTTTTAAATAAAAAGATATTGACATACTTTTAATACTTACTTAGTGGTTACTTGGACAAGCAGTTAAGTGTATTATTTTAATTCAGTAACGTACTGAAGAGATTAAATTCTGGACACTGTTGTTGTCTGGGCAAAATACGCCCATAGACTGTAACCACAGGGCTGGCCTCTCAAATAAATTAACTTTTGGTCTTCTCTGTGCTGCATTTTAGTTATCGTGGAAAAAGAAGATGGCTGAGCAGTGGCAGCTCTGGATAGTGCACGTTTGCAGGTTGTGCGTTTCCCTGAGTATGTGGTGGCACTTGCCCGTTCTGCCAGCGATAGATCCTAATGCCTCCTGTCACGTACCAGCTTCACCCTTCTCTGGTTGACATCCCCAGCATCTTTTGTCTAATTCAATTTTATTCAGTTATACTTTAATTTCCAAACACTGTTTGAATGTGTGTGGTGGCACGTGGTCTCTACAAGCAAGTAGTGAACCTGCCAGTATTTGCCCAAGTTGCTGTGGTGGTGTCTTGAGTTTTTTTTAGGTGACTTTTGATGTATATAAAAGTATCTGAGATAGCTTAAGGGACCTTGGCTTCAGTGCTCATTTTTCATTGACAAACATTAATTATTCAGCAACATGAATCAGATCTTGGGAGGCTTATTTTAGAATCTATTCCTGTTTCTTCTTTCCTGAGCAGTGATTCAATCATAGAGAGTCTCGGTAAAGGATCGGGCAAGCGTGTGTGCTCTGCTACCGAAGGACTCCCCATAAATCTTAGACCCGCTCCGCAGAGACTTGTGAACAGGTCCGTTACACATCTTGGAAACACTCCTGCGTTTGAAGCAAGGCTTCTGCCCATTTTTTCTTACCGCAGTCTATGTGATTGCCTTGAAATGGTCTTGTGAAGGTTATTTTGCTAGGGCGTTGGGCCGTTCTGAAACAGCCTCGCTTGTTCTCTAAAATTATGAGTATTGGTAAAAAACTAGCATACCCGCTGCAGCCTGAACACTAAGGCAAGCTGATACTTGCCAGACTAACAGAGATGCACTTCAAGGGTGGAAATAATGGCCTTTACACTAAATAACTTAATTTTTATGACTATAACAAATTAGGCTTTTTCAAATAGCTTAAAATCAAGACCAGCTTTATGAAAGTCAGCAAAATTGAAAATTATGCTGATACTTTTCTGGAGGGGGGGAAAAATGTTGTTTAGGCTTATGGCTGGCTGTTCTCAGTAGGGTTAAATTGCAGATCCCTTGTCCTCAACTTGCTCATAAACCACCTTTGATTAAATTAATAGCAGATTCAGGTGGGAGGAAGGAGAGGGAGCTGTGCTGGTCTTCATGAAAGAAAACCTGCCTGAGTAGCAGGCAGTCCCAAGCTGTAATTCCTACAGAGCTTCTAAAAAGTCGCTAGTTTTCACTGATTCAGAACCTCTTTTCTCCTAATTTTTGCATGGGTATCTGAAGGCAAATTTGTCTGCACCTTTGTCAATCAGCAGAGAGATTACGGTTATGGCAGGAAATGGAGTTCTGAGTTCGCGGAGGAGATAGCTGCCGGGCTCTGTGCTGGGGAGTGAAGGTGGCGGGGAGCTCTGCCCAGAGCAGCGCTGCCCCGCGCTCGCCCCTGCTTTGGGGCGTGCGTGGGCTCACGTGGGCTCGGGTGCCTTGTCGTTTGGGGGGAGAAAAAAAAAAAAAAAAAAAAAAAAGCCCTAGCAGCATTCATGGGGCTAGAGAATTCCTGCATGGCCCTGTGACCACCTGATGCTCTTCAGTGTGGCTTCAAGTGTGTCCACTTTCCCATCTAACTCCCAGAGGAGGATAATGAAAAATACTGATGGGTGTAATTTTTTATTGGTTAAAATCTTTGCGGGTGTTACCTGAACTTTCAGAGAAGGTAACAACCCCTTTCTGTTTTCTTTGACCTTGTGAGCCTTCAAAAAGCCTTGGCAGCGTGAGGGCTCCAGAAACCCCCGTGCTAGAGACACAGCTGCTGTAAACTGTACTGTTCAGGTTAATGAAGGGAGAGAGGTGACAGCTTTGCCTTAAGCTTGGAGCATCAGAGACCCAATTCGTGTTGATGGGAGTTGTTGGTGTCTAACACCTCTAAAAATTCAGCTTCTAGCTTTACGCTGCAGGTAAGAAAGTTACTCTGGTTTTGAATCTTGATGCTGTCTGTCTCAGATGAGGCGTATAGAGCATTGCAGATTGTTTCTTTGGGGGTTAAAAGCATTCCTTTGGATACTTTCTGCCAGTTCTGTCGCTAAAGGGATGATGATGATGAGGCTAATTTTAAACTCATCAGTTGAAATGGTTAATTAATTTGTTGTTTCTGCTCTTGCGCTCTTGGCAGTTATGTGTTGTGTCCGTCCCTCCATCCGTCGTCTGTCCCCCCCAGGTGCTGTTCTGGGCACTCTTGCCAGTTTGAAGGGGGTTTGGAGGTGTCAGTCAAAGGGGCTCTTGGTATCCAGCAGTTGTGCCTTCCCTTAACAAGAGCAAACCAGACAGAGCTTTTCTAGCACTCAGTGCCAAAAATCAGTAGAGAAAGTTTTTACGGTAGCAGAGAGGTAAAATGAAAACATGAGTATCTGTTTCCACAAGCCCAGGGTCTGTTACCTTGTTTGTTTATTTATTCCTCTGAACTATGAACTATCATTTTGGACAATTGATGATGATTGTTCTTTTTAGCTAGTAACTCTTCTGCGGTTGAGTTACTCCTGACTGACACCTGTAGGCAAGAGCTTACCCCTCCCCTGATGCTAGTTGGAGTGGGAGATGATATCATCGGTTCCTCCTTTGGCGCTGGGAGGAGACTGTGAGTAAAGAGCAATTTTTATCCCGGGAAATGACAGTCCTGGTATCTAGTTGGGTACGTCTCAGAGGTAAGGTGATAGCTGGCAACTACTTGTTTGTAGAGAATGTCTGAGGCTCTGTGTAATTTCCTGCTCTCCAGGCTCCCCTCCCGCTCTGTAACCCGCACCCATAGGCTGGTGAGTTCCGGTTCTGGCCAGTTTGGAGAAATGCCTGGCTTTGCTGTATCTAGTGCTGTGGTTGGACACCACACCTCTCTTGATACAGCAGACCCATTCAGCTACGAGTGTGCTTAAGGCCGTAGAGTTGCACCGATGCTGAATGCGACCTGTGATGTTTACAGTAGATGCCAGAGATGCTTATTCTAAGGTATAATAAGCTTCAGGGGAAATGGCCTGTTTTAAATTAGCATCTGTCTTCAGTGTTTCTGTTACTGCCATGTGTATGGGCTCCCAGTGTTAACTCGGGGTTGGATAGTCCCCAGAAATCTGAGAGTGATTTGGAGTTTCACCCCCTCCCGTATTCCCTGCAATAACATCATTTAATCTTGTGCTTTGCCAGGGTCCTGGGAGAACCTGATAGCAGCCCCTGGTGAAGTGAGCACGTCAATACAGAGGGCTCTTGTGCTGAGTACCTTCGGTTTTGAAGTTGGAGGCTTTCAGCAGCTGCCAGGAGTTTAGAGGTTTTATTTTAAATCAGAATTTCTGTTCCTCCTTCAGTTAATTTCCTTGTTCTTGCATAAGTGCACAGGTTGCAAAAAGCTTCTGGACAGTATAGCACTAGTTAAATCCTAAATGCTGCTCCTGTCCTTTTTATATTGAAATATATCTTGATAAGCTCTGAAAAGTGTGCGACCGAATTTGCAAAACAGCCTCTACTTTGTTGTCCAGAACGTACGATAATTTTGAACGGTATGAAGTTTTAATAGGCATTAAATCTTTGTAAAATATCTAGCATAAGTCTTCTGCGTCTGCGATTGAAAAGTAATTCAGCCGCGTCAAAGACAAGCAAGCACAAATCCCCTTTATACCACACTGTACCATCTGTCTAATCTGTTTGTGTCAAATATGGCTTGTTTGGGTCTGTCCTATAGTCTGTTCTGGATAGACGAAATTGAAATTCCTAGTCAATGAGTATTTTTCTCTTGATGTTTGTAACTCATGTAGTAAACATGTTTTTCATGCTAGTTTTATAATGTATTTGGTAAACAAGAATACGGTAGTCAGCACAACTATCTTTTTGTCACGGTTGGCCAGAGGTTTTTTACAGCTCCAGCACCTTTTCAGCAGTTAGTGAGTACAGTGTTCATGTGAAATACCTGAATGAAGGGACTGTACCTCAGGCCCTTGCAGGGTAGCGAGCGCCAAAATGGATAGTGTAGATTCATCTATTGCCTAGAGCTTGTTTTCTGTTGATCCACTGCTACCCTGGAAAGGCTCCCTTCTGCTTGCCTGGAACTTGCATTAGTTTTGTGGAATGTCAGAAATGAATCTTTGAAAGAATTTACTGCTTCATTTCTATTTCATTTTACCAGTCTGTGAGCCGTAAACTGTCCCTGCTAAATGCTTGAGGAGCCCACGTAATGGTATTGCAGTATGACAAAAAGAAACCCTGAATTTTGCAGGTAACCTTTTCTTTTGACGTCTTTCCAAAACCAATCCGATGCAGTGACACAGGTCCTTGTGGGTTACAAAGAATGCTAATGTGACTGTTGCTGTACTGGCAGCTCCTGTTTGAGCGCAGGAAGCTCCCGTCGGTGCAGCGCTGGCTCTGTGCGCGGTGGGCATTAACATGTGGTCGCATAAATACCGCCCTGTGGCATCGTCTGATGATCTGCATCTACCTTCATCTCCTGCGCGTCGTTGTGACCGGCTTTTAGGCAGAGAACAGTGAAATTTTCAGGATTCGGAAATCCTGTGCCTGCTGAGGGATCTGTAGGAGGAGAGAAGCCGCCCTCCCCATCCCGGCAGGCTGCTCCTGCCGCCGCGGCGGGTTGCAGCCCCTGCCCGTCAGCAGAGCAGGGTAGGCGTGCGGGAGGGCTGCTCAGGGCAGGAGTGGGACTCGCGCGTCTAGGTGACTCGCAGGTGGTGCTGGCAAGCTCTCAGCTTTGCACCCCAGCTCTGCCGCTCCTGCGCCACGTCTGCATTGCCTGCGAGTGTCTGCATACCCAGCCTCCGTTTTGGTGTGTGCCAGCTCACTCCTACGGCTTGGGAGCTTGAGTTTTCTCACCGGGGCTATTATTGAAGGCAGCATAGATACAGCCTGTGTTCATCATTACCCTCTCAAGAGAACCAGATTGCAGAGTTTGTCCCCAGGTGCCTGTTTGGAAAAAGAAGCCAGGGACAATCTAAAAATTCTGCATCTTTACGTATTCGGTCCCGTTACTGCGCTTTAGCTCTCACCACCTTCCCCTAGCATCACATAATTTTTTTTTCTTACCTTCACTTGCAAGTGCTCTCTGCGGTGAGACTGCTGCTCTCAAGACAGCTGAGCCTGATGTACAGTGCCATGCTAAAGGGAAAGCAAACTCTAGCCATTCAGGAATTAAAATGGCTGAATCACTGTGTGGTGAGGCAGTGTGTTAAGATGGAGTCAACCAAGCAGATTATTCTAGAAATAAGAAGGGGAAATCTTACTGTCACTGTTGAAATGGAGGCCTCTTTCTGTATGCTGTGTTGACATTGATGCCGTCACTTACAGAAATGTTTTATATAAAATTCCACCCTCAGTGCTTCATTCTGTCCGGCTGTAATACCAAGCGTTGCACGAAGAGAAACTAACAGCAGGATCCTTAGGAGAAGAAAGGGCTAAGCAATGATTGTAGGTCCGGTTTAACCTCTTGCTGTCTTCACGGTGCATGGTTTTTAATGGAGAGCATAATAATCGAAAAGCTAACGTAGTGTAATCCCAAGGTTTATATTAAAGCCTCTTAGTGGCGCATCATACATTTCAAAACACTCCCATTAATATAGTCACTTCCAGAAATGTAGTAATCCAGACGTTTTCTGGTTTTACTATTCCAAATAAGGATGCTTTAATTACTGTTGACCTGATTTGAATATGGGCTTGGCTGATTTCATTTAAAATATTGATTGTGGTGCATTGGGTTGGTCATGTTTGTGCTTTATTCCTGTAACGGCTACCGTCCTCGCTCAGATCTGTGAGTTAGGATCTCGCTTTTTCCGTGGTGCCCCGAGAAAGAGAGCTTTAACACATGCGTTAGCAGGAGGGATTTTGCCTGCTTCAGGATCTCGGAGCACGTCCTGTTCATTCCCATCTATCGGTGGTTTGGGTGACGTGCTGTTACTGTTTTGTTTGCGATCACAGCATATTGAGCACACGGCACCTCACGTGAGTAACAGTTGGCCCTGTTGCTGCATCACCCTGGATTTCTGTGTTTGCTGTGTGCAGACATTGTGCCAGGGAAGGATGCATCGCACTGCTTTTTAATATGGTTTAAATTTCCAAATCGGTAACAAAATGCATAGATTATCTAGGACTTTACACGAACTGCCTTTTCAGGCCAGCCATGTGAAAGCCATTCTGTATTTCAGGGGTTTTTTTTGGAGCTGCAGGTGCCCCGAGCATCTGGTGCTGTCTCTTCCTGTCTTATGCCTGTTCGCATCCTTCCTGTCACAAAGGGACACAGGACCGACCCGGTTAAAACTCCTTGTACTTTCCATGTGCAGTTTCTTGGTTTTACTGTTGGTAGTGGACTCTTGCATGCTGCATCGTGGGTGGAGGGCCACCAAGAAAATGGTAGTCAGGGCTCCGTAAGACATCTGGGAACATTACAGGCAGCAATGCCAACAGGCAGCAGCCCAACCTCTGAGGTCTCTGGAAGCCTACGGAGCGTTGCACTTGCTCTATCGAACTGTTACACTGCATTTTTGGTAATGAGGAGAATTGGGATTTCTCCAGATGCATGCAGGCTACAGTGGTAACATGAAAGCACAGCTGGTTGGGTAGAAGGGAGAGTAAGATCGTTTGATCAGAAGTAATTGTTCCATTTTAAAAAAACACCAGATGACAGTGAATGTATTTGAAGCAAGTGACGGGCCGGGTCTGTACAGTATGTCAAAATCTAGTCCTAGTAGGGTAATAGAACTAGCTCCAGAGCCCTTAAAACTGTAAAACCAATGGCAGTTCTTAAATCCTTCAAAACAGAACATTCTGGTTGGTTGGTGATGGTTGTGGGGTTTTTTTGTTGTTTTGTTTTTGGTTTTTGTTTGGGTTTTTCTGGTTTGGTTTGGTCTTTTTCCCCTCTCCCCTCTCTGTACTCCTATTTAGCAATGCTTTTAAAGCTCTAAGTTTTTATTTTTGCCTTGAAAATGAAACAATGCTCAAGATTTCCTTTGGGAAACAAAGCTTTTAGAGCCTGAAAAGGCGGCAGAGGGCATTCTCCTCTGGAGGTTTTTCTTCACCCAAGATGGCTGTCTAGAGTGATCTGTAGGAGAAAGGAAAAGCAAGAAGATGTGGAGAGCTGCCAGGCATTTCAAAGGACTGCGTAGTAAACAGTCATTAGGTAGAAAATGATCAGGATTAGCACTTTCTAAATTGCTGCAGGGCTGTATGCTTTTTTTACTGTAAATCTGCAGGTGTAAATCTTACTTGTGTGCGAATCTTAGCTTTTACTTTTAAAATATAAAAAAGGCTCTACCGTTCATGACCGTATCACCCTGTCATACTTAAAAGATGCAGAGAAAAATGAAAAACACCTGCCATTGTTACTTTCTAAACAATTCCAGAGCCAGGTTCTTGATATATTTTTTTTTTATTTTTATTATTATGTGAGAGGGAATACTGCTATTTTACAGGATAATTCATAAAACTGCATTTCCAGTGTCAAATTCTATACTCGGATGTTGCTACCTGCGTTACCTCAGGTAGGTACAACTATTTTAAACATGGATGTGATTTCTCAACTGGAGTACGGTGAGCTGTACTCTGGAAGCATTTGCTTTCCACTCGTCAGACACTTATTTCTGCTTTGTAACTAGCCAGATTCTGCATCTCCCTGCCGGTATCCTCAGGATATAACCCTTCCTCAAAGTTAACATTTAGTATCCATATTGGTATTTTTTTTTTTTTTGTTTCTCACTATTAATTCAAGAAAATGGGCTGATGATTGTCTTGTTCTGGATAGGCCCTAAGCTGTTGCCTGAAGCAACAAGTAGTCTGGGATTCTTTCCTCCTTCAGTTGGTCACATCCGTTTCAAGGCAGTCAAGGAACAGAAATTGTTTATGGTGGCTGAGCACTCTGTACAGCCCACAGACTGCCTGGATATTATTCTCTGCATATAGTTTTTTATTCTTATTGCAGGTACATGAAATACACTAATACTGACGTAAGGGCCAGTCTGTTGGGTGTGCAAGACAAGTGGTCAATGGCACCTGAAGGATGTTTCTTTCAGATTCTTTCTTCCTGTATTGGAATTGCTTCCTGTATTTCCATAACCCCAGACAATTCAAGGTGTTCAGGTCTTCTGAAATTCAGGGGAAAGGTAGAGGTTTTCCATAGTAAGCCCTGAATGCCGGGAACATGAATCAAGAAACCAGAGCTATAGAGGAGCTGTGTGCTACTAGCCAGCAGCATTTTTGGCCTTAGAGGCAGTTGGTCAGATCTGAATCTGTTTATAAAAGGCAAAAATAAAAACCAACCAAACCAACCTCCACCTCCTGGATAAATTTAATTTTACTGTCACACTTCAGGCTGGAATTTTGAGCAAATTGGGGCAGTCTGTGCAGATACTGAGGGAAACAGTACAGTTTCGCCACAGTTTGAGCCATGTAGCGAAGCAACAAAACATCAAACTTCTTAACACGCTTGAAAGAAATAAAATTGAGCTGGCTGAGGATTTCAGGCTCTTAGTCCATCTGTTGGAAACAGTAGAAGACAGCTCAAAAGCTGTTCAAGGAATGGAGTCAGTGTGTAATGGAAGTGTTGCCTCCATTTATTCACAAAGAAAGTGGAGAGAATGGGTCATTTTCTGACGCAGCAGTCCTTGGCTTGCCATCCATGGAAGAACGTTCCATGACGTAATAAGGAACTTTTCTGTACTTGTCATTTCGTAGCGTTTCTTTTTGCCATCTGAATTCCCTGGGGTGGAAAGGGAAGTTGGGCAGACCCCACCAGCATGCTGCCTTCAGCGTCTCTTTACCCAGGCTCCGCATAGAGACGGGGTGGCTCTGTGTGGCATCAGGGCATCTGTCACCCCAGGCAGCTGGTGAACAGGGGGAAACCCTGTAGTCGTTCACACATTTGTTGTCTAAATAGGGATTATTTCCCCCCGCCCTTTTTTGAACCAAAAGTACAATTGTGATGGAGGGCTGTAGTAAAATCTCAATTTCCATAGACCCTTTCCAACCCTCCAAATTTACCAGATCTGCTTTTTTTCAGATGGGAACTGCGTCTAAATCTGTAATGAGGTCACAACCTCCACATGCAGTCTGTGTTGTGTAAGCCACATCATCGGAAAGGATGAAATCATTTTTTCAGGAAGCGTTTATCAGCGGCTGTGGCCTGTGGGAAAGGTGAAGGCAAATGCCAGGTTATCCAACCAAGTCAGGGTGTGCTTTGGGCAAGGAGGGGAGGGAGCCTGGATGCTTCTTTCTTGACGGCGCTGGACTGGAAATGTCACTGGTCACATGCATTCGTCTGCAGAAATGCCACCTTTTCTGGCAATTTATCCTCTTTTTTAACGTCTTGGAAAAACAACTAAGCGAACATACCTTGTTTTGCTATTTTATGCTGGTGGAAAGAAAGCGCTCGTGATGTAATTTGAAATGGCAAAACCATTACACGTCAGTTATGAGAAATGCCAGTGATTTTCTTGTGTTTTTACTTTCATAGTATTTGCTGTCAGCTGCAGTTGCTTTGCACATTCCAGATACTTTGTAGAATAAATGTAATGAACCAAGGTTCAGAAATCTGGCTGGGACTGGGTTACTTTTGTAGGCAGCTTAACCTCAGTATTGGCCTCGGTGAGATTTGGACCTCTGTATAATAAAGGAGAAGCAGCGGTCCCCAAAGACATTGAGCAGATGATGTTTGCCAGTAAACAAACTGGGGTGTGTGTGTGTGGTGTGAAAATGATTAGGTATTTAGAACAGTGTCTTTGAGATGATGAGATATTTTATCGTGAATTCTAAATGCTGGGGATTTGGCATGATGTGTCAGGTTTCGCTTTTGGGGTATGAAGTAAGAATGAAATAGTCTGATTGCATTCTAAAGTTGCCAGATAATGAAAACAACAGCCAAGATCTTATTTAAATATGAAATGAATATAAAGTGGCGTTTTTGGAACTATGAAGAGAGATTGTTATTGAGAGGAGACAAGTGGAGATCAAAAGTTACTGGTTTTTGAAGGAGGAATTCTAGAATGTTCTTCAAGGATAGCACACATAGTTATCTTATTAAAAAGCTCAAAAGCAAACAGGTGATAGAAACAATATGTAAGATACTGTCCAGTGGACAGAGCGTCATAAATCTTCAGCATCTGTGCCCAATTATTTAGCTTCTCTGGATTTTTTTTTTTCCCCCTGTAGTGCACATTTCTCACTATGAACTAATAGTACATCATAATAAAATCTTGGGTGTGTGCCAGCACAAACAGGGTTTTGGCTAACTTTTCTAGTGTTTGTGGAAGTAGAAAAGCAATGCAGCTGTTGGGTTGGGTACGTGCCAACTGAGGATCTATTTCCCAGACAAAAAACTCAAATCAGAATGAAATTATTATAATCAGGTATTTTACATATCATTGCTGTATGCTGGTTTTTCTTTAGCTTCTGCTGCTGCCGGTTGTGACTCTGTGGGACTTGTGGGCAGGTTTTGGGCTTTGCACCTGATAACCAGTTGAAGCTGAGTGATCGCGGAAGAAATACAGTGTGTTTGCTTGTCTTTTTTTTTCCTGAGTGCTTCACAAGATGGGGTTTGAGACCCCAGTGTGACAATATTTTGTAGGATCCTGCTGTTTGCCTGTGAGGTCAATGCAAAGAACCATAAAGCTTTTGGACCAAATTACTGTTATTTTTTTTTTCTGTTGCCGCAAAGCAGTTTCCATTCCCTGGGTATGCAGGGCTCGCACAGCCGCTGTATGCAAATGAAGCCGTATTTACATGTTGCTAGAAGCTGTTTGTAATGAGGTGCCAATAACAATAGTTGGATATTTTGGAAGCGATAAATGTCATTGGTTTGTTTATTTGCCTGTTTAAGTTAGTGTTTAGAACTGTGAATAACACCACCTGAAGGTGATACCCAGGCGGCCTCAGAGGAGAGTACCTTTTGCTCTGGGTACTTCTCGAGGAGCCAGCGTGCCTGGCCTCAGGGGCCAGAGGGTGCCCAGGAGCCCTTCTGCTGGCCCCAACGCCTGGAAAACATCCTTCCCTGGTCGCGTAGCCACGGGCCAGGCTTGCCAAGGTCAGCTGGGGCAGCGCTGGCCAGAGGTTGTGTCACCACAGCTGCAGCTTGGCTGCCCGGGGTGCAGCTTTTTTGGCTGGAGGAGCTGTACTCGCTGGGAGTAGCGCCTTGGGGGTAGCAAGGACGTGGCTCACGCGAAGCCCGGGCCTCGCGGAGTCCTTCGAGCTCACGTGGGCAAAAATAGATTGCAGTGTCTGAGATGGAGGAGACGTTTCAAGTAGAACTTTGTTCTTTTCAGCTGGTGAGGCTGCGCTGCTTTTTACAGAGTTATTTACTAGGCTTTTCTCATGCTGGTTATGAGTACTAGCATCAGGTTTTGGGGAAGAATATTGTGGTGGTCCTTTTAAAGCAGCCGAGACAACTTAGGGAAGCGCAGGAGTGCCAGCCCTTTCCACAGAAAGTGCAGAAGCATATGAGACAGTACTCTTAAGTATTAGCAAGCCGACGTGAGAAAGCTGGAAAAGAGTCATCACTGTATCATATATAAAATGATCAGTATCTCACGTGAAGCAGCATATAAGGATGTGCACTAAAATACCTACACAAAAAAACCCAAACAAACCAAACCAAAAACCTTGAAGTTGAAACATCAAAGAACCAAAATAATGACCCAAGTTATTTAAGATGTTGCTTTTCTGGGCTTCTGCTCCACATCCATCATCTTATTTCCCAGGGTTTTAAGTTCTGCCCTGTACGCTTTTTCCTCCCAAGATGCATCTCAAATTGTTTGGTCACGAATGCCCTGAATAACAAATTGGCTTAATTTAGATGGCATTAAGGCTCTTTAACCCATTTCAAAGGGCAGGGATGCACTGAAGACCCTCAGGCATGCACTTAAATTAAGGCAATAATGATATATATTTCTTTTCCTTGCCTGAAAATGCCTGACTATTTTATCTATGCATCAGATGAAAGTTTAAGGGGAAAGGTTTCTGTTAGTCTTGTCGGGAGTTGGCCAAAAAAATGTGAAGAATGTAGAAAGGAATTAACAGCTGGTGTCCATTTAAAGCTTCAGTGTGGGCAAATGCAGGCAGCATGCTTAGTTTTACCTGTCGTCTTCCTCTGGTTAGTACCCGCTAACCCACTGAAGGTTAGCTTAGAAGTCAGGAGACCAGTTTGGTTGTGGTGCTCTTAATTCTTCGGCCAAGAGGCTCATGAGTGGATGATACGTGTTTCCTTTCCTCTGGGGAGGACGAGTCATGTTTCCTCCTCTTCGGGAACCAGTGGCTCAAGCTGTGTTTGGTTACTCGAACCAGAAATCTTGTTGGCCTAGTAGAATTGTGTCATACGCTGTCTGTCTTGGTGCTTTACTTGTATGACTGCTGACATTTTCCTCTTTTACTGGGGAAGTGTCCTTTTTCAGATAGCTTACAGCCATGTTTCTGGTTTTGCATAGTCAAAAATATGCACGTGCGCAAAGAGGGCCTCGGCCGTTGGAGGGGAAGGGGCTGCGAAGTTTCGAAATGGCGTCCTGCGCTCGGTGCCGCAGCAGCTGCAGGCGGCGGGTTTGTGCTCGCCGGGCTTTGTGCGTACGCGTCGGCGCTTGCGCCTGCGAGGTGTACGCCGGTGAAAACGCGATGCTGCTGAAGCAGACACGCGCGTGTTGTCGGCGTGCGCCCTCCTTCTCTAAGGCTTTGCTGGGGTCACCTGTCTCCCCAGTAGCTTGGTGTAAAAAATGATAGGTAAAGAGAGGAGGAAGAATCATGGACTCGGAGGGAACTACTTTAAAGAGTATATGGTACGCTGATACTTTTCCACTGAAGAGGGGCAGAGGGTGTAGTCACTCCAGAGGCTCCAGGCACAGATGCGCTGGGGCAGTGCCGTTCCTTCGCAGCTGCTCAGCGATGGGTGCACTGACCACCTTGCATTGAAACTGTTGCTGTTTGGGCTAATTTGCAGGACAATTTTTAACAGGCAGATTTTCAAGCAGGAGATTTAATATCAAACTGCTCTGCTCTGTTTCTCAGTTCACTTTCCATCCAGTTCTGAACCCAAAGAAATGCTGGCATTCCCTAACCCAGAGTTAAGCACTGTCTTCACATAATCTTATTAAAGCAAAAGCTGTCCCATTCTGTCAGTAATTCTGGTTTTATTTTCATTAAAGAACAGCTAGAATCCATCTGCTACCTAACATACCCAGTAAGTTGTAACATGCTGCACTAAAGGCCGTTGAGAGGCAAAGCTTTTCATGATCTTGGCTGTGACTCGGGTTTCGACATCGAAAGGAAATGCTTGTTCTGGAGCTGTTGTTGATGAGCCTCCTCTGTGACCACCACGCTGTCTAAAACCAAATTCTTTACTCGGCCAGTTCTTTGTCCAGACCTCCTTGAGCTGAGTAAGCATCTCTGGTTAAAGCAGAGCTGGCTCAGCTAGAGAGGTCTAGGGAGTCTCTGGCACCTGGACCAAGTGCTGGTATGAGAGCAGATAGAGTCCTCTCAGCATTCCCGTGGAGTAACTATTGCTGTCTTAAGTCTCCTCTTAACGAGAAACTCTGGATATTTGGACTGAGGCGTGGTCCTTCATGGATTGGTGTTGGAGCTTAGTCTGCTGCTGAAACCAGCTGTTGCTTCAGCTACGATGCTTGCCGTTGCCTTAGGAAGTATGTTAGCAAATCTTTCCTCATTCCTGCCCCTGGAATCTGGTGTTTGTTGTTTGTTAGTTTGTTTGCTAATTCAAAACCTCCTGACTGTGTAGCAGGTTATTTTTTCCAGGCTGGCCCTTTAAATTGCTTCCATGCTCTGCCTGCCTGGCTGGGAAATATTGCTAATAAACAAAGCCCAGAACAAAAACCTACACAACAGAACATCCTTTTCTCCCTAGGCGTCACCCTGGGTGCGGTTTCCCACTGCTGCTCTGCAGTTTGCAGGCAGAGCCAAAACAGCTCCCTCTCATTCTTCCTTCCCTGGAAATCATCATCAGGCAACCAGCACCTCCGAGGAGGGGGGAGGCAGCCTCCACACAGCCTGTCCTGAATTTCTCCTCCTTGGCTGAGAGTGAGGGAGTCTTTCTGTGCCCTTAAATAAAAAGCTCCAACGCAGAGGACGTGTGTCTAGGTGTAAAGCAGTATATCTTGAAATTGCTCCCTGGTTTTGTGTCCTCTCCCTCATAGACACGCCTGGATTGCCAAGCCGTGAGTGTGCTCAGCCTCCCACGGCTCCGTCTCCTTCTGGCTGTGCCTCAACGCAGCATTGCAGCGTGACCCGGGTGGGCGTCGCATCCTCCTCCCCGTGGGAAGGAAAGTGGGAGCTCACGGGGATCCGGGGAAGGGAAAATGGCACAGAGCCCAGGCAGAGGCTCTCACTCCTGCTCATCTATAGGTTCAATATATGTTGATTGGACTGGAATCTGTGCATTGCACTGGTTCTCCCCAGCAAGTAAGCCTGGACATATGTCCAAATCTCTTAGAGCATGGTAGCCAGGTCCTATAGACGTCTGTCTCTGCCTTGAAGTAGCTATTATACCCTGTTACGTTGTCGTTTTGTTCCAGTTCACCAAACCTCTCAGTGCTTGAAGCGTTACTTTGGTCAAAAAGTAATTCTTTGCTGCGCTTGATAGTGTTCCCGTAGCTGGGCAACAGCTCTGGAAAATAGCGTTTTGTAGTCTCTGTACAGACTGTGTCTTTGGTCCGTGCTCCTGACCTCCAGTGGTTCCAGCACAAAGTCGGCTGTGCACACCTATTAACTGTCAAAGAAGTTGGAAGATATATTTAATATATCTTAGGCTAGGAAGGACGGGGTGTGGAAACAGAGAGGGAAAATAGAAGTGCAAGAGAGACAGCAGTGGGCCAGCTGACTCCTCAGGCCTGCTTAGATGGCAGCCCTGTTTACTTGGCAGCTCTCCTCCTGCAAGGAGGGCAGAGCTATCGCAGCTCAGGTTCCCGGAGAGACCGCAGGAGCAGGCTCGTGGCCGTAAGCATGTCGATCCCCTGTAGCCAGCTTTGAGTTGGCTTTTGCATTCGCACATAGCAAAGGCAGGCTCGGTTGTCCGCTCGTTGCAAATGTTCTCTCTGTAAATGTAATTCAGGGCCATTTCTTCTATGGCCCTCTTCTCCTACCCTCTCAGTAGGAGTGAGAAGTGAGGCAGAAACCTCCAGTTTTGGCTTTCTGATTGAAGAAGACATTGCACAGTGTCTCTAGTCCCTCTGCCTTCCCCAGGAACTTGGCAGTAGCTCTCTTCATTCAAATTAGTATAACAGATGTAAACTTTTATCTGTAAATTACATGGTCACACGTAGACAATCACACGATCAAGTGACTTCTGGATTTTACGTTTTTTCCTAAGGAATGTTTCATTTGAGGTTACAGGCTAGTAGGCACTTCAGCCGGTGCTGTTTCCGTGATGCCTCTGTGGCCTGCCATGGGCTGGGTACCACCTGGCACTGCCACTTCGCTGGAGCACTGGTCTGGAGCCCTGTCAAAATAAACAGTGACGTCGCCCAGGACATTGAGGTTGTCTGGGACTTCCTGCCAAGTTAGGGTCGCGGCTAGGGTCGAGATGTTAAGGCTTTTCTGCTGTTCTCTGAGCACAGACAGTGATGCCTTCATCCAAAGAAGAACCAAATGCCTGACAGACTTCAGGCAGAGGCAACGTCTCAGTTTTCAGTCTTTTGCTGACACACAGCTGGTTTCCAGAGCTTGGTGCTCTGTTTCTCCTAAGCTGGGTCATGAGAGAGTAGAGACTAGAAAATGGGAAACTCCTTTCTGAGGGTGACTGATTTTCACTGGAACTCTGCTCTGCATGAGCACTTGAAAAACACTAAAAAAAGACTTTTTGTTTTGTTCTACTGAAGAAAAAGTATTGCTGTAGACAATTGCCCTATATTTTCACATTCTTTTGGTGAAGGTCAACCCAGAGATAGCTTCTAGAACATGGTATTACTAAATATTGTCCTTTAAATTCTCAGTGACTGTGGAAGGAATTTTTTGGTAGTTTCTTCGGAAGCCTGTTGGTAACTGTTGACATACATCGGCTTTCCTTCCTGCCAGGCCGCGAGGCAGGATGTCCCAGGTGCCCTCCACCAGCTTAAAGACCAAGCCTGCTCATCCGCAAGTACTTCCAGCTGGATTCTTTAGGGGTGTTTGGAAAGCACGCCTTTGCCTTGCTCCGCGATCAGGATTGAGAAGGGTCAGATGCAGAGACTTCTAACAGAATTACAAGGTGATTTGAAGTCTGAGTGCTCCTTTGAAACAAGGTCCCATCTCCGTGGCTTGTCTCTGTAGTTGCAAAGTCTGACGGGGTAGGTGTCCCTTCATAAACATGGAGACAGACATATTTTCACTTCCTTGTCTCTACTTTTGTAACTGTGGAACATCTGAATTGCGCTAAAGCGTGTATCAGAATAAATGTTACCTTAACAGTGCCTATGTAAAGAAGGGTCCTTCTTCTAATTGCAGAAGGGACTGAGCTGAGCTGGGGCCTGTTCGTTTTCAGCTCCGGTTGATGTCCTGTTGTTGGTTTAATTCTGCTTCCAGCTATGAGCACCCTTTGTGGTATATGTGGCAAACATATTGTTAATCCAGCCTACTCATATTTTTAATCACTTTAATCTACCACCATCAGAAGGTTTTTTCTGTTATGTTGTTTACCAAAATGTTCAGGCAATTCCAAGGTCAAAAATTTTCTCTATAAGTGTTTTATAGTTAAATAAGTATGAGGGCTGTGAAAGTTGAAGGGCTCCTGGCCTGCTGACAATCCAGTTCCTCAGAAAAAGCCTTGGCATGCCAACTCTTCATTGCAGATGACCCCACAGATGGGTGCGCGCAGGTGCGCAAGCACGTATTACTTGTCTTGTAAAGCCTTAACACCGCTCAGGCTGCTATTCCAGTCACTGTACAGAATATAGTCCCCGATTTTGCTGCTTGTTTTTTCACTTTACAGTTTCAAAGAGACTAGCTGCGTTTTGCTTTTGTACTGTCAAGCACCAGAACAAGTCTGCAGTTTGAATAGCAGATTCGGCAGATTTCTTTAAAACTTACGAACTGCCACTTGGATTTTCCTTCATGGGAATATTTTCATTGGGTCTAGGCTTTGTTAAAGGTACCTTCTGGGTGGGTTATTCCACACAGAAATGCAGCTTTTTCTGAAGATGGGTGGGAGATCTATTAACTGGGATATAGAAGTTAACAAATGATAGAGGCAGGAATGGAGGTGGGGAGAGAACCTGTAAAGCAGAGCTGATGGGCTGGTCCCCCAGGTTTTTTCCAGCTAGGTCATTTGCATAGTCAGGTCACTCCCAGATACCCTAATCATTCAACAGGCCGCCTTTAACTGACTTAGGAAAGACTATGAAGGTGATGAAAGTGTTTTTCAAAAGCAGTTGACTAAGAGCTGTGCAAATTGAAATCTAGGGCAATTTCTTTATTGAGTTAATTAGGATGTTAAGTTAAATAGGATGATGGGTTTTAGAAATGCCCAGTTGATGTTTCACAAGACAAGAGGTTTTGGATGCCGAATTCCATCAGTTTTGGCCACATCAGGTATAAAGGTGGCTTGTGAGATTGAGTGATGCCATATTTAATGCATGGACCTCGCTTGAGCCATGGTCTGGCTTGTGATGTACTTATTTGAACTGAACTTTACTCTTACAAAACTACTAAATGGCGTTTAGCCCCGACTCGGCTTCTGTAAACCTTGCCCAGCAACGATGGTTGAAGAAAAACCATAAATACAGGAGGAAGGAGGATGAGTACTCCGTATTTCACTTAAAAAATGAATAAAGAGGTTGTATTCTTTAAGCCTGGGACTAGCACTCACAGTATGTGGAGTTTTCTTAACGCAATCCTCATGCGTGTTACGTGCTGCTGTGTGTAACTCGGTGCGGACTATGCCACCATCCAGTCTCTGTCTGGATCCTCGTGGACTTTCCCTTTCGGTAGGGATGGGAGGAGATTGCTCATCAGAAGCGTGATTTACCAGAGCCCTCCCCACCTCCCTCCCCTTCGCAGCTTGACAAAATGTGGTTTGCATTCTTCAAGTGATGAGGGGAAAAGGAAGGGCAGTCCTAGAAGGGATTTGGTGCTTATTCCGCCCTTAAGTGTTTTGTGTGCTAATGCTCTGTTCTGCTGGATTTTTGTACTCCTCTTTATTAACTACTTTCAAAAAACTGCCACTTTCTACTTAATTTTGGGGGTTTTTTTGGCTTAGTCTTTTCATGGTTTGTGTATAGGCGACAGAGGGGCATGGGCTTCTCTGGAGAACGGTTCAGAGGCAGTATCTCATCTGGGATGCTCCATAGGGAAACACAGAAATCTAGAGTCTCACCCCACAAATCCTATTACGTGTTTGGTCTCGGATGAAACCACTAGTAAGCCTCCCCCTCCCACCTCCTTTCTGGTTTTAGGAGGCTCTTCAAATAATTTTGCCACATTAGGGGCTGCATCCTCAGCTGGGTGGAGCTACCTCGGATTACAGAGGACAAATTTGGACCCTGCGTATCAATTAGTTTATTCTAGAGCTTTCAGGGAAAAAAAATTGGAATCCAGGTTTACTGGGTAATGGATTTGAAACTGGGTTTTGAATCTTTAAATGTGGAGAGAATCAGCCTAGAAGATTTTAATGGTCCTGAACTGAAAGGTTTGAATAGAGATTTGGTTCAGGTTTACTCAGTGGCTTGTTTTCAGTCGTTACTGGTTCTGCTTGCTCTTGGCTGGGACGCTGGGAGCTTAGCTGTAAGCGCTGCATTTGCTGAACCAGTTTGAATCCTCATCCTGTGGGTTACGCGTATCGGTCGCGGGAGCCTAACAGTCACCCCTGCTGAAAACACGTGGGTTTCCAGTACAGCGAGCTGTATTTTTGTTTACAGCAAACAGCGCAAACGCTTTTTGAAGTTGTTTCAATGCTTATGTAATAGGTACCAGTCTCCCAGCTAGAGCGTGATATCCCAGGGACCTCAGAAGAAAAATGAGAGCCTGTAAGTCGCTCTTAACTCCCTGGTTGCTGGATTTGAAATGATGGGTTATCTGATATGTGGGAAGTAGACCTCACTCATGAAGGACAGGCTGCGTGATTCGAATGACCTTTGCGCGCTTTTCCAGCCCGTGTTGGGAATAAAGAGGCTTCAGTCTTGCTTTATTTGTGCATTCCTGAAGCGTCTGTGCCCTACAACGCCAATTGTGGCATTTGACTCCCCGGTAGCGCAGCCTGTCCGCCCCTTTCAGGGTGCTTCCAGCTCTCGGCCTCCACACCCCGGAGCATGGGCAGCCAGAGGAGTCGGCATCGGAAGGTGGGTTGACTTACGGAGCAAGCAGGAAAGCAGAGGCAAAAAACGTGGAGCACTCTTGGGCTGGAAAATGCAGAAACAGCAAGGTTCTGTTTGTCAAAGGAAAGACGGGATTGGGAACCAGACTCTGCATGAGAGAGAGAGAAGATACCGGAGGTCAAGGGAGTTAAAGCCTTGCTATGTTAGTACCTTTATTATTTTACAATTAGTTTAGCAGCTGAAACAACAAACCAAGATGTGGTTGTGTTGCCCACACTGCCCTGTCCGGACAGGGAAAGCTGCTGTCTCTGAGAAGTGTGTTGCAGTTCCTCTAACACGAAGCAAAGGTCTTTGGGCTGAGCGCAGAGACAAGCAGGAACCCAGCTCCTTAGGCTTCGGGTTAAGAAGTGGGTGGAATCGAGATGCATTTTCCGGTCTTTCTAAGCTGTAGGCTCGGGACTTCAGTTTGGCAATTCAGGTGTTCTGTAGAGCTCTGAGTTTCTAACTTGCAGAATTTGACTCGGGAGGGTGTTTGAATATCCGTGTCACTTTGCGTACAGCCTTAAGTTGCTCCAAAGGTGTCCTGATGGACCTGTGATCGGGGCAGTTTCCTTTCTGTGGGAGTTAAGCCGAGCATCTTGCCCTGATGGGGAAACAAGACGCGGCTGGATGCTGGGAGCTCAGAAGAATTTCTATTCTCCAGCTTAAACATGGCTTTTAAATGGCATCTTAAAAATATTAAATGCCCGTTGTGCTGCTGTTAGGAGGGAGCCGAATATTGCTCAGAATAAATGCAGAGTTTGGTTACATCCTAACTAGGTTTTCCTTCTTTTAATAATAATTACTCTAAAGTGAATTTGTTGCTAAAGAGCTGGAGTAACTAGTCTGAGTCATCAGTAGGAGAGCAGCAGTACTGGGAGTGAAAACATCTGGAGGTGGAAGTCCTGCAAAAGGGGTAATTGAATTGATTTCTGTGCTCGTCCAGCCTTGGTTTCAGAGAGAACGACCAGAAAGGAGGCGGTTTGTGATCTGGGTTTCTTTGATGCACCTATCTGTTACGTAGGAGATGGAGAGAGACCGCTCCCTGTTACAAGTGGTTGTGTTCACAGTTGTCTCTGGACCCCTGTGGTCTAGTAACCTAGAGGCGGAAGTGTCGGTATCCCATTTCTGGTCCTCTCGGCCGTTCAGTCGTATGCAATTTATTTTAACTGTCAGAAAAACTGCAATAGGCTGAACTGGGCGTTAGCCAGGGAATACTCTACATAAGTAACGAGACCATTTGGGGATTGCTTTTCAAAATATATTTTCTTCAGTCATAACACCGTAAAAACCTCTTGACAATCCTTAGATAGTAAAAGTAATGTGAAACTAACTACAGCTTAGAATGTTTTGTGGCAGAAGAGTAACTCTTGAAAAAATGTTTGCTTTAAAGATAAATGGACTATTAGGAAGTAATTCCAGATGTGTGGTTATGGCAGAATTTTAGTCATTATAGTCTGAGCCCGTTTAGTGAATTACATGATTGCATTTGATAGTAGCCAATGAATTTTTTTTAAATGAATTCATTCTTCAGATGGTCTGAATAAAACTGTTTATTTTCTATTATCTGAGAAACAAACAGAGCAGAATCTGGTTTATTTATGAAAGTAAATACAAAAGGTCTGACCCCTGGATATTGCCTTTGAAAATTGTCTGAGAAAATGCTCTTCCTGGTAGCTGATTTCTTTCTTCAAGCCTTTTCTTCTTCTTTTTGAAGATAATGCCAACCCCCCCCCCCCCCCCCCCCAAATTATGCAATATATTTTAAAGAATGCTTTGAAATTAAATAGTTTGATCTCTTTAGTCTCCTGAGGTCTTGTACTATTGTATCAACTGCAGAAGGCAATGGAGTGTTACAGTTTATCAATGAAGACAGAAGTTTTCAAACTTACAGAAGCTTTCTTTGCCCATCGTGGCGGGTCTGTGCCGAGTGTGTTGGGGACGGGAGCGGTTGCAGGCTGTCTGAGCTCACCCGTGTGCGTGCTTATCCCGCTAATGGCTCCAAGGCCCAGGTGCACCCAGCGCTGGCGTGGAAGTGTGGGAGGACGCAGGCTGACTGAGGAATCCTAATGCCTGTTTTCTCTGGTTTTAAGCCCTTTATAAAGGCCACTTAGAGTCCGTGTCTGAATCGTGAGTGGTAATGACGTTGGGACCTGCTGTTTCTAAAACGTCTTATCAGTAGGCTCGTGTCTATCGTATTCTGAGAAGGGGTCGGCTTGGAGTCCTCTGTGTTAAGTCTGCTCAGGATGTTGACAGCTGAAATTCATGTTACATTTGGCTCCTCACAGAAAACATTGCTCCTTTATTAGATTGCGATTTCAGCTTAAAGCCAGGCCAGGATGTTTAAATTAGAGGTGGTTCCTGCTGCAGCACAGGCTTTCTTCTGTCCCTGTGCTTTCTGCTTGCGCTATGTATTCTGTAGTGATTTCTTGCAAGGGTGTTAGTGGGTGCTTTGCGCATGAGTGCGGAGCGCTGCAGTAAGCTAATGGTACACAATAGACTGTCCCCTGCTTTGTGCTGACGACAGTCAATAAAACAAATCAGTACTCACAAAGTACTTGTTGAAATCATCCAGCAGTGGAGATCTGGCCAAATAAAATTACGGTATTAAGAGCCTCAGAAAAATTCTCACACGCTTTTTTCCCTGTTACTCTTTGGGCAGCTGCAGACAGTGTTGGTGTTTCTGTTTGTCAAGGAGGGACGCCCACGACTGGGAAACAGGATTTGCTGTTGTAGCTCGGCCCGTCTGCAGGACCTCCATTTCTGTAGCAAGAGCCTGGAGGTTTCTGCTGGAGCTTGTGTTTATCTTCCCTCCCTGTTCCCGGAGGTACCAGGGGGTTGTGCTGGACCAGAGCTGCAGCAGGAGTCTTAAGAAAAATTGTTTTTCAGCGCAGGGTTAAGGCGGTGGTTGCACGTTACGTCGCCGGGCCTTTCTTTGGAAGGCGTCAGGGCAGCGTATTTCAGTTAGGACTGAATCATGTTATCCTCACCTCACCACATTATTTTTATCGCTGCAGCATGTGTCTGCTACCCCTCTCTGCTGTCCCTGCGCCGTCGAGCCGCATCCCGGGAAGGGGAGCTTGATGTCAGGCAGTGAAAGAGGCGCTGCGTTTATTTTCAGCATCATCTCTACAGAATCGGAACAAAGATGCAAGTTTCCTACCCCTGTAGGTGTAGGATAACAGGCCCATTTCATGCTCAATTTAGCTTTATCTGGAATAGATTTTGCTTGTGTGATGCTCAGGAAGGGTAAGAGAAGTGATAAAGCACAAGTTACAGAATTTATTCTGTATCCACTTATGTGTACATCTAAACACAGATGATACAGAAAGAAATGAAATCTGATGGCTTATAGCATCTATACCGAGTTAGCGTGTCGCCGCATCCCGGTTTTAGGGTCACTGCTTTTATTTTTTATAGTTTGAGTGGCTGCTTTTCAGTGGCATCTCACTTCCTCTTCACTGGGCACTGGTGAATACAGCAAGCTGAAAAGATTGAAACTGATGCTGTGGAACAGTCGGATTCCACTCATGGTTGATACCACGGTTACTCCATGGATTTAATTGGAATTAACCCTGCTTTCTGCCTCTGTGCAGGAATCAGTGGGAGGCTTTTGTCCAGGCTTGATGCTAGGTGAGGATCAGGTGGTGAACGCTGAGCAGAAATGTTTCCAGCGGGACGTAATCCTTTCCACCGCCCTTGCTCCGTCCTTTTGTTTGTTGGTAGCGGCAGAATCTGTCCGGCCGAGGAAGGACCCATCCCCAGAGCTCCCTGCTGGAAAATGTCAGCCTAGGCATCCGCGGCGAAGGAGTAGCGTTTGCAAGGCCTTTCCCAGAGCAAGTTTTCCTCATTTTCTTTCAGCCTGTGTTGGCAGCTTACCATAACTAAAGCGATTTCTTCCCACTTTTTGTGAAGGTTGAATCGCTCACAAATAGGCTTCGGTAACAGCTTCTTATGTAACAGCCTCCAGCGCGGCTCGTTTCCTATTTCTGGGCAAACCAAGGGGATTATTTTGCAAGTAAGTATGTGAGGAACCTTCTCATCTGTGGTGGGGAATAGGCAGAAAATCAACCTGGCCTTTTTATCTGGAAAACGAATGCCCCTCACGCGTGGGAGCAGCGATGGTGAACACGCTGGTTGTCCCCGGGGAGCTGGATCTGTGTCAGCCGCGGGAGCTGCGCGCGGGCTGCGCCGCGGGTGCGGGGCTGGTACAGCCCGCCGTCT
>JMFS01059713.1:0-22743 GCA_000699545.1 Podiceps cristatus | reverse complement strand
CAACTTCTTTCAGCTGTGCCACCATGCTAAGCAGATCCTCCACCTCACACAGGTGCTGTCCCAGCAGTGCCCTGTCACCAGAGCAAGGGTCTGGCACTCCCTGCAGCCAGAGACCTGGGTGGCTGCATGTTTGAGTGGGAGCTCCGTCTGCGTTGCCGCGTCTCTTCTGGCGCATTCTGCGTTGCCCCACCCCTTCTGGTGACGGCTCTTGTCCGAGTGGAGACCATGACTGAGTCTCTTCCAGGAGGGCGCAGACCACAAGGAGAGCTCGCCAGCTGCCCGCGCAAACTGCCTGTGCAAACTGCTGCGCCACACCCTGTTTGCCCGCCCTGTTTGCCGTGCTCCGGGTCGCTCCGGGTCTTTCCATCAACTAAGAGCAAGCTGGATCACATCCTATGTGATTTTTCCATACATCTGCTAAGAATAAATCCAGTAAAGAGCTGAGGTTTTGCATGCATATCATCTAGTATATTTTTAAATGCAGGTGTATAATTGAACACGGAGTATTTAACAGATGCAGTCTGATTATTTTTTACAGTGATAACTCCAAGGCCATGAGAGACCATTCATGGCTTCAGTGGAATAGAAGCCAAAAACCCTTAACTACAAGCCCTGGAGTTGGTTACATGGTGTGTTTGGTTAACCCTGGTCAGAAATGGGACCAAGGTTGTGCTCTGCGGCTCTTCACTGCCTTCTGTCTTTGAAGGCTTCTGCCTCTGTCTTCCTGCTCCTGTCAGTCAGTGAGAGCTGAGGTAAGGAGAAATTTGTTGGTTACAGACCTTCATCATCATTCAGACTCTCCACCCAAAACCACCAGCTCCTCCTTGACCCATTTTTTTCCTCAAAGGTGAAACACAAATATATCCTCATCTTGTTTTATGTCCTATACCGTTCTGTTACTGTTATATTATTTCATCAAACTTCTCAGAGCTAGAATTCAGATGGGGTGAAAAAAGATGTTTTTCAATACCTCAGGAATATGAAGCACGTGAAGAGCAATAAAATACTAGCTACAGTTTTTTATTGCTAATTTTTGCTATAAGGAAGCAAGAATTTGGGACTGAGTTTTTGGTTTTGTTCAGGAGTTATGAGTTGACTTGTTCTCTAAGAAAAAGTATTCACCTCAGGATAGGGTCTAACCAGTAACTGCATAATGCAGCTGTCCAGCTGTTAGATATGTGAGGGTTATCCAGAAAATTCCCAATGATTTGGTCTGGTTCTTTCTTAGTATTTTAAAGAAAGATTTTAAAAGCAGTCTCTATGCATCTCCCATGTATCAGACACATTTCTGACTATAGGCAAGCATGTTTCTAGAAGCAGAAATACCTAGGGGCTTTGTTCTCTTTTAAAACCACTGAAGGTAGTTTATCTCAAGTTGCACAAACATGGATAATCTTCCTGGCTTTAAATATGTTCCAGCTGAGATCCTTCTTATGTCTTTAATAGATGTCAGTAAGTCTTTAATAGCTGATGACTTAGTCCCCAAGTAACACAGAAAAAAGACCAAGTAGCTCTGTATCTGTAGTGCTGCTGAAACTGTATAGCATGGTGAAAATAACCTTAAGCCATGAACCCCAGTTATGAAACAGAGCCACCAGCAGGTCTGCCATGCTGCCTGGCATTTACATATGCAGGAGGAGAAAAGAAGCAAATGTTTCCTAGGGTGTGGAAATTTCTAAGCACCTATCAAGGACTTCTTTTCTGTCTTCAAGACTGCTGCCTTTACAAGCCCTTTTCAGTCCCTTTCAAACTGTTTTTTTCCAAATGGACTTGCAAATGGCATGTTATTCCACACAGTCATCTGTTGCAGCAAGACCACTTGCAGGGATAAATAACACTTATCCTGAAGAAGGCTGGCCAGGGAGGTGAGGTACACCTTGCATATAAACCCTTGCAGGGTCCTCTGTGAACACCTTGACCTGTGCTGCTTCAGTAGTCTGCTCCATAGCTTCAAGCGTCACACAAGATTGTGGTTCCCTGTATGATTCTATGTAATACCGAATTTCGAGAAGAATGTGAAATTAATCTGGTACAAATCTAATACTTTATTTATTGTATTTATGTCTTTGTTGTTCACCACTGATGTATCTAAACGCTTTAATGCATTTGTCCTCACAAACCCTCTGTGTTATTTATGGTTCATTTTTAGTGAACCGTGAGGAAAATAAATGTACTGCAAAATTAAAGGTCCATACCCTGCCAAATCCCAGTGGAAAGCACATTGTGGGGAAAAAGGCCATAGAGAACCTGCAATCCTATTCCTTGAGAAACCTATGTAAGGCCAGGCAGGATTTCAGCCTCTAAATATGGCAACAAATTTCCCGTTACTCTTCCCCGCTAGCAGACTTTCAAAGGAGCGGGACAGGCAGCAGGCACAGGCTCTGCCTTTCCTCTCACTGGGGCTTGACAGGCAGCAAGGCATGAACAGCGTGTGTGAGGCTCTCCAGATGAAAATAACTCTGTGTAGGCCAAAACTGAGAGTAAAAAATAAAAAGCCTACAAATACTCCCAAAGGCACTCAAGGGCTGCGTGACAATGGAGCTCAACTCCTCGGGCCAGAGTGCTGGGCATTCAAAGTGCCGCAGCTAGGTGTTGGCAAAAAGATGAAGGAGATCAGTGGACTGAAGTGCTTTGCAAAGAAGCCTAGTCCTGACTGACCTGGAGCATAGATATGTAATAAATCATCTTGTGAAATTCGGAATAAGGATACACGAACATGCATTAAAACAAGAAGCTATGTTTGTAGGCAAGGCACCACGGGACCAGCGCTTCGCTGCTCTGCTTGCCTGCGCTCTCACCTCCGTGCCCAGTGCAGGGCCAGGGGCACAGCACTGGAATTGACAGGCTGGTGTCTCTGACCCACTCCAGGATTGGAAACAGCAGAAGCAATTCTGGAAAGCAAATGCTTCTCTCCATAACAACAGAAATGAAACAGCTTTGCATGTCCAGCCAAGCCTTCACAAAGCAAACCTGGTAGGGGACTCCATAGGATATTGTGCAATAAAAATCAATTTCCTGTATGACTTCTGCTTTTTGTAACTGCTCATCTGTTTGTGTGGCATTTCCTACCACTTCCAAATGCACCAACAGAATAATCATCCTATGCTCCTTCACAACTCTCTCCGCAGTGGATCTAGCTCAAACTAGTTTGTAACAACCTCTCAAAATGAATTATAGTGCAAAAGAGCATCTCTTGGAAAAATCATCGCAGTTCATGTGAATTAACAAAAAGACTGTGTGAGACCTCACTGCTTAGTCCTGTAAAGAAACTCACTATCACAAATGATTCACTCTGACAACCAAAAAGAAGAAAAATTCACAATCAAGATTACCCTCTGCTTTTGCTTTGAGACTCCTGTTAGCTTTTTAGTGAATCAGCAGCTGAAGCCTCTGGATTTGTTCTTTATTTCTTCCTTTTTCACTGATCTTTTCTGATTTTCTCTTGATTTCATATTCTCCTGTAAATGATTCTCCACATCATGTTTCCTATAATTTCTCTGCCCAAATGCCCAGATAGGTATGTTTCCCTTTCTCCAAACCTCTGGGAAGGAAAATACACAATGTCCTGAGGCAGCTTCTTACACCTTCTTAATGAATCTCTGGCTTCCCCCTTCACAATACTCAATCTAAATCACTCTAGCCAAAAATTAAAATTATTTCTCCTTATATTGCTCCTAGTTTTCTTTAAGGACAGCTGATGCTAGGTTCTTATTAAAATCTGCCATATGCCTACCAAGTTTATTAGTCCTCTGACTTTAGATTCTTTTTTGGTTCTGCAGATCTCACATGTGACACACACAAAGCCACACAGATGTGAATTAATCAGCAGAGAGAGTGATCTGATTCTGGGGAAGTCCCACATTGGGCTTATGTAGTAATTAGAAGTGACTGATCACTATTTGAAAAGCATACAAGATTGTTATTGTAACATTTGACAAGTAATATTTGGGTAGCTGGCTGAATAATAAAAGAAATGTTAACTAGCGTATCTGAGGAGCAACAGAATTTGTTCTCCACATGCATTATTCAAGAACTAATTTTTCAGCCAGTGTTAGAGGTGATATTTGGCAAAATACAGGACAGAATGTTGTTCATTGTTGCGGCGTAGTTTGGTATTCTTGCTGTTTTGCAAATTTGTCATTCTGCTGCATATTTGAAAAGTTCTGTGAACATGACCTCAGGCTGTCAAACTTTGTTCTTTTAGAGCTGTTCATTTTTCATCCAGTCTGAAGATGGTTCTATAATTCAAAAAAATGCCAAGAATATTGCAGTTCCAAAAAGGTTATTTGCACACCAGCTGCAGAAATACTGTGTATTTTGTTTGTTTCTGAAAACACTTTCAATGTCAGGTAAGAAAAAAAAACCTGAACATTTCGTGTTCAACCTAGTGTAAAATGTCAGAGCAAAAGTCAAGAAGTGCAAGGTGCTCCCCTAACACATTCTGACATTAGCAATTTTTGATTTTATGAATATGTGCCCTATAGCTTATAGATTTTTTTCCATTTCTTTGTTTTCTTGTACTTGTTTTTCTCTTATTTAGCACTCATCTCTGTGAAGACGGTTGCATTTCTAGTCAGTTTTATGAGATGTTTTCTTCAGAGAACCTGATTCTTGGAAGTTAAAGACTGACATTCTTCTGGTGGTTGCTGGAAGACCACTGTGTCAGGCCCCCCGAAGATCTGAGACTGAACATCTGCTCTGAGTGCTGATAACTAGGAACTATTCTTCCTGATTTAGTTGCTGGCAGAGCCATCTTCAGACTTCTCAGCAGACAGTGACATTCTGCTGCCGAAGGACCTGACAGCCATAGGTGTAAGCCCTGTAGATGGTAAGAAGGGGTAGAACCGAGATGGAAGAGTGATGAGCAGACTCTTGTCACTCTGTCCACATTTGGGGCACAGGAAAATTGAGGCACAAGGAACACTAGATAGGATGTCCCTCCACTAGCAGGTACCATTGACCTAAATACCCCCCTATACCCTTTTGGAAGCGATAGCCATAGCCACCCTGAGAATCCTAGGCTTTGATGAATTTAAGTAGGGGGACAACAGATGATTTTCTTCCCATAGTTATACGGTTCTCATATCAAGAAGTAGTGCTGTTCAGTGCTGAGACTGAAATACCTGACTTGGAAAAAAATGCTTTCTTTTTTGTGATCCTTCTTTGTCTTTGATAGTTACCAACCATCATGGATAGTTTTGATATTCTTCCCTGAATCTATAAACATCTTTTACATACCATCATATTTCTGGCCGCCTTTGTTCCTTGATATGTTATCAGCTTTCTTGAGTATCACTGCTGTACCAAGTCTCAGCTTGTACTAGGAAACCTAAAGAAATGCCCTTTGAAAACACCATCAAAGTGATGAACCGTATACCAGTGACTGAAGAAGACACAAACATCGAAAATAAGTGCTCAGCAGATAATGTACTTCATCTTGTCTCTGACAAATTATTTAACATAGTTGTCCGAGTATTCACTAGCTCGACTTAACTCTGTCATTTCCCTTTCCCAAGCTTCATCTCCCCAATATTAATACAATAGCTGATACTGGACAGAGGATTTCCCTGCAAGGTCTGAGGCTTTTCACAAGGCAAAGGTGTTACTGGGGGGATATCAGATTTCTATAGGAAGCATCCTTTAGATGACAGGGCATATGGAGGGATTGCTCTGTGCATCAGTTGTTACCAGCTGGAATGATCCTGCAACAGCACTCCTGATCTACCTCGTCTTCATTTTGCTGCATTACCTCTGTGTTAAATGCAAATTGACAGGGTTTAAGAGATGTGGCCTATTTGTTCTGGTCAGGTCAACATATTTTATTTTAAACTAACCCTTATTATGCTTCTAACATTGGTCAAAATCTTGAGGCTGAAATATAATATAGACAAACAAATACTGTTCTGTGCTTTCAACATATGCAATGGTTTCTTAGCCAGAATATAATCAATAGTAACATATCACATCTGCAGAAATTCCACAGTATATTAAGAGGATACTGTTACATTATATTCTGTATTTTGTGTAAGAATTTTGTCAACAACTGCCAGAATTCTAACTGGTTGATTTGATGACATGATAAACTGAAACTGATACATAATATACATTCAAATTTCATGCAAGCATATAGAAAACTCTGATAACTGTGATATTTTACATCACAGATGGCTTCGCCTCATGTGACTGGTTAAAAAGAACAAAACATTTCCTTGTTGATCCCATTAAATAAGTCACAAACTATAAACATGTCAGAATAAATTTACAGCTAGGTGGTAGTACCATTTTGATTTGCTGATGCTCAGCAAGTCTCTACTTGGAGAGTATTTACAATGTTTCTGACACTCTACAATATCTAATCGGAATTTGCATTGGTTCTCAGTACACCTCCTTACATATAAGAATAAACAAGGTTAGAAACATCAAAATATATGAAGAATTTGGTATTCATCATTGTTCCATCAATCTGGTCCATCATTTTGATCTGAATATTAATTATTTAGCACAATTTTTGGTTCTCTGACCTTAGAGTGTTATCATCAACACTACTTGTAACTATAAACCAAATCCAGTCCAGCAACACCTTTTTTTGAAATGTCAGCTTCTTCTATCATGTTAGGGGATGAAAGTTTTAATATTTTAAAAAATATTTCAAGTACTTCTGGTTTCAAAGAAAAAAGAAGTGTAAGATGAAAATTAAGTAAGTATTTGAGTTTGTATAGGCAACTCATACTTTTTTTTTTTTTTTTTTAACACTCATTTATGAGATTTGAATGCTGTGCTTAAGGTAACCCACAGGGTATGTTTTCCTAGTAATGCTATATTTTCAAGTGTGAATATATTTAACAGCATTTTGTGAATACCATTTACTTCACACAAAAATGTATTCTTGTTTCAACAGAAACTATTTTGTTTTATTATCCCAATATTTTTGTCTTTAAAAATGGCCAAACTAGATTTCATTACAGTATCTGAAATGTCATCACTTTTGCTTTCCTTTTCCTTCACTTGATCTGCTAAACAGCCTTGTATCATCACTATGTCTGCAAGTGAAAACTCATCACTGTTCGAAAATTATTTGAACATTGTTGAGAAGGCTGAATAAGACTGGATGGTTACCTTGGAAATTGATTCCAGCTGCTTTCCTGGGGTGATAACTTTTGTTATGTATTTATGGTTTCTTGTGAAGAATTTTCTTGTTCAGGCAACAAAAACAAGTCACTCAAACTTTTTCATTAGCACTTCCTCTGCCACAGGCTTGGGCAAAATATCTTTTGTACCTTCAGTGGTAAGTTTTTATTGCAGCAATCTATGGGTTTTATACACAGGTACGAAAGTTTAACAATGTGAAAATGTTCAGAGAACTGAAGATACATCCAAGAAGAATGAGGTTACTGCATTTCTGACTATTTCTACGGCACACTGGCATTACAGTGGCTAGCAAGAAGGCAGCTGCATCTGAAGTGAAATGCAGGGTCAACAACCAAGAGTCTTTATTGGAAATGTTCTGATGTTTGAAGATGTGTGATGTTTCATTCCTGTGTCCATACAAGGTGAAAACAAAGCACAGCCAAAGCTTAGCAAGACTACAGGTGTAGCTGCTCACTAGAAAATACCTGAGTGCCACAGACACCACTGCCCTTTCTTGTCCAGTTACAGATTGGAAATGCATCTCATTCTCTACCTGGAACTCCTCAAAGATACAGCTGAGTAACACCTGGGTACACCTGTCCTCAGATGCACGTGCAGGAGGAGTTGAAAGAGATCCTTGAAGTGTCAAACATGCTGCATCCCCTTGAACGTGCAAGATATAAAATTGGTTTGACTAGGTCATCATCCCAAAACGTAGGTACTTACTAGTTTGTACACAACCCATGTAATAACCATGTTGATGTTTCAAGTACTCATTTTGAATATGTTATAAATAAAGCTATCCTGGGGTCCTCTAGAACAGCTGTCCTGTTTTCTCATAACTTTTTAGGGTAAATAGTTGCAGAGATGCTGGGTGTCCCAGTATGAAGAATTTCTCAAGAGAACTGTTCTTTTATTTTTTATTTTTTTTTTTTGTTGGGGTTTTGGTCCTGCCTTCCACATCCCACCCCCACCTTGGTTAAAAAAACCTAGGCAATATAAAAAATGCACCTAGTCTGAAAAGCTGTAATGCCATTAAATGCCTTATGTCTTGATGCAGTGTACGACAAATTGGCATAACTTTTTTGTCCCATATTTGGGAGTATTTCATTTCCATCTGCTTATTTTCTTTAATGTTCCCAGTAATAACTGACAGTCACTTGGGTCTCTTAGCTATCATCTGCACAAATAAAACCTGCCATTGCTTTCATAAAATAATGTCAATAGTATATCAAATTCTCCAACATATTCCCTGCACAGCTGCACCAAATGACAGAAACAAAAACTGCCTTCAAACATAATTTATAAAATCATAAAAGGAGTGAACTGTTCTCCCTTTTAAAAGCAAAGCTTAGCTAACTTGTAAACAAGATGACAAATCACAAGCAGGTTGGTTTAGGATTTTTTCAGGACAGGAAAGGTCATTGGAAACATTTTTTCTCATCTAGTACCTCTTTACCAGAGGCAGCAATATAAAAAGCAAGAATAATCAGTGAAAAGGCCCATAATTAAAAAGAAAAATAAGTTCTTATGCCTGCCACAATTTAGAAACAAACAAAAAAATAGATGCAGTGGGAGAGAGATCCAGGTTCTTTACAAATATGACAGATTTTATTCTCCTTTCCATCTGAAATCTGCTGTTTCCGGTTTAGGCACAATTTAGGCATCAGTCACAGATGCATTTGGGATCTTCTGATGCTTAACATCATTGACATATGTTCCCTATTGCTAGAGAACTGGCATATGACTGTAGATTTCTTTCATAACTTCTTTGCCTAGCGCAAGTCCAGGTTTTGGTAACAAAAAAAAAAAACAAAACCAACAACAAAAAAAAGACATTTGATCTGTTCACCTTTGTTTCAGACGGAATACCATCATGTTAAGTGGATGTTTCTGGTAGATATTTAAGAATCACATTCTGACTTTTGTCTGTGAGGTGTCTTTTCTAATCCAAATTAATTATTATATAAAAATGATGAGAAATTTCTATGCTTAGTCTTTCCGAAGCAAGCAGCATTACAGAGGCCTTTACCAAGAGCAGCAATTCATTTAAGATCAAATAAATACTGCAAATGACTAGACTGTAAGTTAACACTTTTGAAACCTAAGACATATTTTGGTATATGTAAACTGAGGTATTTTTAAGCCATGAACAAATGACCTAATTAGCACAATAGAAAACATTAAATGCTTGGAAAATTTTGAATCCGACTGCACTTTCCAGCAAAGATGGTACAGTAAAGACATGCAACACAAGATCATAAGGATGATGAGCATTTTTCTTCTTCTTGAACTCGAATTCTCAGCTATTTATTGGTATATTTTAAAGGAATCTGAGAAAACAAATTTTTCAGAATAGATGTTATTACAGAGTATTGAAGTCCACAGTTTAGTACCAAGTACTCACATATAGACCAGCATCATTATCTGTGCTAGAAGTGGAGGCAAGTGAGCAGTGGTTGCATCTTTCTGTACCGTTACATTTGTAATTGAAAGAATCATTACTATATTTTGGGCAAACCACTGGAAATGTCAAAATCTTTTCACCATTTTTGAAAGTTATATGTTCATATCTAGTTTGGAAGATATATGTAGTTGTAGAGCCATATAACCTCCTAAAAAACACAGAGTGGGACTCTCCTTACAATGACTGGTGAATGGCTATTCAAAGCAATCTTGACTGGGGACTGTACGCTATAGCTGTACCTAAATACTTTTTATTTATTTTTAACAGTTAATTACATTGCCATTTTCTTTACAATGCAACAGTTTCTGAAAGGATAAGAAAGGATGTAGGAAGACTAGAAGACTGTAGAGTAAGTTCTACCTGTGTCTCCTCACTGGCTTTCAAAGTTACCTAGTTGCTGAAGGGACTGTGTCTTGCCCTCTCCTAAGGATCTGAAGACATGGCACTTACATCCCTGGTATCTCCTAGAACATCCTTGATGTGGAGTAGTCCTGAACTTCCTCCATCTGCCTCTTAGTATGATTTCACCAGTCACAGTGAGACCCTGATCTGAGTTTGAGTTTCTGTACTGCATTGGAAAATAAATAATTAATAGCGATAATAATAAGCAACTTGCTTACTGCTACTCATGACAAAGACAGGATTTGAATTTAGATGAAAAAATAATATGCCAACAGTCAGTTCTGAGCCTTTGAGAATAAGACACATCTTGCCTTTGATTTGTAAGACACAATACTTACACTGAAATGCGCCATATTTGTAAACTCAACTGTTCAGTAGTATTTACCATGACTAATGTAGGAGTATACAAAGAATGCTTGTTTGTAGAAGCATCTTGCAATGTTAAGATTCACCGACAATTCAGAATTGTGAACAAGACGGAATTTAGCGAGCATCTCTGATGAACTGTTTGTGTATAGACTGACAATTACATGCAAGAGGCTTCAGCAGATGTTCTTTAGCTCTTAAACAATATTTTATGAGGTAGCAATGTGCATGGTATATCACTCTCAGTTTGGCTTCTCCCTGTCCTCTTTCTCCAAAATGGGGCAGAAGGCCGCTCATAAACTCCGTATTTCAACTGTAAATGTGACATGTTCTTACTTTCTCAGTGTGAGTGAGTTGGTAGAATTACAATTATCAATTCCCTAAGGATAATCTACATCCCAAAGCCCAGCAAATAGCATTAATCTTGATTGGTTGGCTCTGTTAGGGACTGTGACTCCAAAAACATATTACCTTCTTTCCCTTCAAGGGATAAAGTAATTTTTCATCAATTTAGAGCTGATGACATATTATTCCATGTAGCCAGTGAGTTTTGGCAGTCACTTTATGCTTTCTTGTTCTTCTCTTGAGGAAAACCAGGTATAAGACAGCCTCATTATTAATTCAGAATGTACCAAAGAAGCTGGGGACTACACCTTGGAATTGATAAGGCAAAAACGTACCTCTATAAAACAGTTTATAATGCTGCAGTTTGGGCTTTGAAACCTTTCTCTCCGAGGTGTGACCCTTTCAGATCTAAAATGAAAGAAGTGCATGGTTACATTTTGCTAGTTTATATGAGAGCTAATTACAGCATGCTGCTATTGCAGCACAGTGGGTAAGTGACACTGACATATTTCTTCATCTCCATAGTTCTTTACCAGCTTCGGCATCCAGCACATATCATCCATGAGGCAATATCTCAATAAACGATAAAGCCCAGAAAGGTAGGACCTTTCTGGACTCTAAGATCATCATCATTGGAGATGTCCAAGGATAGGTCAGACAAGCTCCTGCCAGCATGGCATGAGCTATGAATTGCAGATTCTGCCTATGGACAGAGGATGAGGACTTGATGACCCTCATTTCTGTGAGTCTCTGCCTAGTATGACTCTGTTGCTTGGATGGTGTGATCTGTCTTCAGTACTTAATCTTCAACATATTCCTTAGGCTTTTGATAATAATAACTACCAATAGAACTTTCTAAGTGATATTTGTTACGCCTTCCTTCTCCAAGAAAGCAATAGCAGTTCTCATACAGTATTAATGCAAGAAAAACAAGGAAAAGCTGAAAATTTATATTAGGTGATTTACTGTCATTACACATTAGATGGTTCATGAAAGCTGGGTAAAATTTAGAGATCAGAAAAAGAAGTGTCTCGGTACTAGATTCACAGTAGCTGGTAGTAGCTGGTATGCATTTAATTAATACCTACCTGCTGAAATTGGCCATTGTTAAATGAATTAAAGTCCATGCACTAAAACTATCATTTTAAGCTCTTAACATCCTTTTGTACAATCATTCAACAAATGTCTTTAATTATGATGGTTCCTACCACATGGTAGTTCCTCTCCTACACGAAGTCTCTGGCTAGTCTTAAAAGGGTTTTTTTTGCATAATTGCCGCCTACACGAAGTCTCTGGCTAGTCTTAAAAGGTTTTTTTTTTGCATAATTGCCATGTTAATACATCTCATCATTATTTCCATCACTGTATTGTTTATTGAGCTCCCCCCCCCTTTTTTTTTTTGTTCCATAACTTGTCAAATGTGTCCTGATTTTGCAAAAAGCTGAATGTCACAGACAGCCTCTGAGGATTCAAAATTCCTAGCCATCCAGCTGCATCCTACAGACCATGGCTTAGCCAGTAGAAGATCTGCCTACAAACAAATTACTATAAATCATACTGTACCCATTGAAGAAGTTTACTGATAGCTGTATGTAAAACATCATCTAAGATTAGATATGTAATTAAAATGTATACATAACTTGGCTAGTCTCCTTCTGGAATCAAAAGAAAGAGAAAGAATAGGGATTAGGGGCACCTCAGTTAAACATTGAGAAAACAACATTAATAAAACAACAAATTATTTATATCCTCTGTAAAACATACAAGACATACAAGACGAATTGTAGCAGAGTAGTACATCTATCTTATACTCATTTAGCTGTACCCTGACTTATTGCCCTACTAAAGATCATGTATACTTTCTGGAATGCTTCATTTCACCTTAGAGTTGTATGTTACCATTCCTGCATTGTTTTTTTCTCCTTCATTGCAACCAACTCCTTGCAGCCTAAGCACCAAGTGCTAACTACTCGAGGCAGAGTTTTTCGATCTACTTGGTTACCAAGTTCTATGGCTGCTCTCATATAAACTTCCTTATTATGTACAGTCTAGATAACTTCTCTGAGTTTCACTGATTTATGCAAATAAGTCAGATATTACAATTAACCATCATTCATGTATTATTCTTTACATATACATGCATAAATACATATGCCTAGGCTTAAAATACAACAGTTATTTCATGAATATAACTGATGGCATAACAGAGACCCATTACTCATCTTGAAATCATCTGTTTAGCATACTTTACAGTAATTATTAGAGAAAGGATTCACTTTGCCCTTTTCCTTCTACCCTGGCATTATCTATTCACTGGAGATACCTTGTACAGTTGCCAGTACTGGCAATGTGTACTTTTTCCATGTATTTATATTCGCTGCAGATAAGCCAGAAAAAGAGGTTCACTACCTCCTCTGCTTTTTCCTCTTCCCTTTCTTCCTCAGTCTTCCTCTCCTCTGTTCTGACCCTGCTTCCTCCCCTGTTACAGTCCTGGGGCTTACTGGAATCTTCATCCCTCAAAACCAGTCTGGATAAAGCCCTAAGTAACCCCAGATCCTATTTTGAGCAGAAGGATGGATTAGACGACTTCAAGAGATCCCTTCCAACCTGAATTATCCCATGATGCTATGATCTCCGAGTCACTTCAACCTTTCATGCAAAGCAAGCCATCCACCTTTTTGAGTTAGGGACTTATAACATCAAAGAGTACCCATGTACAAAGAACACAAGCTAAATGGCAGTAACAGCAGGGACTGGAGGAGGCCTCCTCTGGGTCACCTGCCAGACGGGCTCTCTGCACCTTGTGGAACTGTAGCATCATGTGCAAGTACACTGGGATACAGGATGTCATCCTTGATCATTCTTTAATATAATTCCTGTCTCATTCAGTGCCTTATACAGGAGGCATTTCTATTATGCTGTATGTGGCTCCAGCCTCAATTCAAGCCTTCCCCTGGAGACAAAAAACGATTGTCTAAGCTTAAGCTTTTCTATGGTGCTCAAAAGCACACTATGTGCTAGAGACTGTGATGTACCCTAAGATAAATCTTATATGTGGATTTCAATGGCATTCAGCACTACACTGTATGCTAAAGGCAGCTTTGAGGCAATCCTTAGGAACAAACCTGTCTATGGCTTTTGCTCAGTGTTCAACACCACACTATGCATGAACTCCCTCTGTGAGAGAGCCCTTTAGAATAAATTTGTCTCCTATATATAGAGAGCAGACATAGATTTTTGGATGAACACAGACATGAACTGTCCCTTCTGCCATCCAGTGAGGCTCTACTCCACACCACATACGCAGAGGAAGACAGGTGCCCTCCAGCTCTGCACCCCATACCACCAGCCTCTTGTTTTCCCCACTGTTTTCCAGAAGACTGGCATGTCCCTTTCACCCTACAGGAGAGGCGGACCACCTGGGCACAATGCTGTTTAGTCCCTTAGAAGACCCACCTTTCCACACACCACACAGGAAAAGGGGCTCCTCTCTTGTCTTACCTCAAACATAAGCAGAAAAGCAAATGGGAAAAGGGAACCAATCCATCCAGTCCCTTGCAGGTGCAGTTAGAGGCTTTATATGTATCCTAGTGACTGCAGCTACTTTATCATATAACACAATGCCTGAAAACATTTTTCTTAACTGCCACAGTTCAATTTCATTACCTACCAGTACTCAGAAATCTCTAGGTAATTTTCTTTACTAGAAAGCTGAAAAGTCTTCAATCATTCTCATATATCGCAGCATGCTATTTTACAATTCTAAGACTCTAACTTCAAAATATTGGCCTACAGGGCTCTGACACTAACACTTGTAAGACCTGCTGGAAACTCTGAAAGGAACAACACTTTCATGAGTAAAAAGGATGTTAACAAAAGGCTGTATTTTTATAATACTTTTTAACCATTTTAAGACTGATGCCAGAAGAACTGTGCAACATAGCACATCTCTTGCCTTTGGCAACTGGAGAGGGAGGTTCAGAGCTGGAATTTCTGCTTCAAAGAGTGGAATCTCAAAAGATTTGGTTATGCTCGGATAATGATCATCTTAACAATTCAACGGCTACTCTACTTCAGGCATGGCCATGCAGCCTTATCCCTTTATTCTACCCCTTCACTTTTTCAGAAGGTGAGTTGAAAGAACCTCTTCCCCCACCTTTAGAGACTTCCACTGGTTTTGGAGGTTTTTTTAGGGTAAAAGAACCAGCTGATTAGTAAACCATTGACTTTCAGGTAAACCTTTGTGAGATGTATTTCCCTGAACAATTCTGTTAGAATTTGCTTCAAGTAAATTGCACATCTGCACATTGGAAAACAAATAAGCCCTGAGTTACCGCTTTTTTGTGAAAATCAAAGTAAGCATTATTACAAAGCAGCTATCATTATCGTCTTCCACTTGGTAAGACAAGATTATTTTAAAGACATCATCTTGTGAAGAAGCAGCTCTTATAAATGTCTGTTTGTATCTACTTCACATAGTCATTTTTCAACTAAGGTTATTCTAACCCATATTTCAAAAGTTTTAGTCTATTGTTAAATGTTAGTTCTATAAAATTACATCACCCATACTCCAGAGCTATTGCCCTGATTTTGGTATTAAAACAGTTTAGCTTTGCAGGTATCGTGTACAGACACATTCATGGTGCCAGGACTGTATGCATGCCAACTCAGAAAGCCAAAACATTTACATGTTCTGTTCACAGATTAGCACAAAGCTATAGTTTTTCTTCTTTGATTAACATGATATTTTATTAACATCTTCTAGTCAAGGATAAACTACTATATATCCTATACCTGTTTAATAAATGTAGTAAAGTACACATACTACACATGAACTATGTAGCATGTATGACTTAAGGCATGGCTGTGTATCCTGCTTGCTATAGTGACTCAGGAAATAGACTGGAGGATGTCTTAAACATCCTTGTTGCCCACACATTGGTTTTCTTTCCATGAAAACTGTGTGTGAAGAGATGAGAAGACCACCAGTGTGCATCAGTGGGTCTCATCCCAGTAATACCTTGGCTATTGTCAGAGATTCAGGGATTTGGGAGCAGTCTCTGGGTGCATGAGTTAGAATGCAGTCTCCTGTCTTCCCTCTGGTTCAGACTTTGAAAAAAAAAGGAAAAAGTTTCCACTTAATCTCATGCTTCTCAGGACTTCTGATTGTATTACTTAAAAAGAAAACAATATAATTGCCTGGGGAGGGGGCGGATTTTGATTTTGCCCACAAACTAAAATGGTCACCTGAGTCTGAAATCAGATGAAAGATGAAAAGAGTTTTTACTAATTAGACAGTGTAAATTCTGAAAAGTCCTTCCTGGGGATATTTCCTTAGAAACTCAATCAGATGTACTTAGTTGTGAACAAAACATTTGAAGATTTAAATACGTTAAAAACAGAAAGGTAACCTCCCGCTTTTTGTTTTCTTTCAAAGAAAAACTGAAATGCATAATTATAAGAACTGATGTAAGTGATGAGGTTCATGATTATTTGAGTTGCTATTGAACATGTGGCCCAGTTACTGAAAATAACAGAAATCAAAAAAAAAAAAACCAAAAACAATAGCTTTTATTTGCAAATAACAGCAAATAGACCAAGGGTTATGAAACCTTTGCAGAACACAACCACCTTTCAAATAAGGGCACAAGACTAATGTGATTGAACCAAAAGCTCAATACTATTGTAGATCCTTTGCCCAGGGTTTCCAGATCTAATGAGCCAAAAATACTAATAGATCAAAGTCTAGTCTGGCCTAAAAGACCTAAGCAATTTACTTGCATTGTACAAGAGAATTGGTAGGAGTGAAAGAGAAGCCCGTTCTTTCTTGATGTTTTCTGCTTTCAGCCCGAACACCAAAGCAGTGCAGGTTATTGCAGGCTGCACCCACAGGCACTTCTGCAGCTTCCCCTCCCCTCCAGGAAATGCAGCAGCCCTTACACACTGTCTTGTAAAATAGTTACTTAAGCTAGTTGTCAAGGTAAATCAAGAACAGGCAGACAGATTACAGAAGGAATTAAAGTTACTTACATCACTATAACACTGATTTCTGTTCAGTAATCATTGATATGCTACTCCTTACATAAGAAAATACTGAGATTGGCCCTTATTTAGGTATATAGCTGCATTTTATTTCAAGAAGTTACAGAGTAATTTGAATCGGTTTTGTAAGCTTATTTTCCTATTTTCCAGTTGGAAATAACTCAAGGAACCATCCTATTTGGTTTTTAGTGTGCACAGTGTACATTTCTTTAGTTCTTCTTCTCAATATACTCTTCAAATACTGCCCTAAGAAAGCATATCAATTAAGCAGAGATAATTTAGGCCACTAAAATTATGCCAACTGTTTTTAGGACAGCTAGAACTTTTGTAGCTATTGCTCTTCTCTACTTCTAGTCTCATCTATCACAGCTATCAAGGAAATTATTATTAAAGAAATAAATGGTTGCATATAATCAGAATTAATTTATATGTTCTCTTATTAGATTTAGTGAGATCTGAATTATATCTTAGAGCCACAGATATCATTTGATTGATATAATTGAGCCATTGTTTCCAATGCATGATGCATTCCATTTTTGTAATTTTTTTTTTGCAACACATCAACACAAATACACCTAACTTAAAAATTTAGGTACTGCTATCATTTAATCTCTTACAGACATGAAAGGCAGAATTAAAAAAAAAAAAAAAAAAAAAGAAAGAAAAGAAAAAAAAACAGCAAACAAAAAACTGAACTTTAAAGTTTACTTTAACATTCGTTCCCCTGGTCTGAGCTGGAAGTTTAAAGTCTCTCAATACTACCACTCCAGGGGTAAAGTATCTCCTCTATCAAACCTTATGCAAGTGACAAAACAACAAAGAGCTCTTCAGAAACAACTGCTATTCCTAACTTAAGTTTAAACATGGGTGGGTGTGCATGCACACTCCTGATAAAAAATATTCGAGCACACTGTAATACTTATACATGTCACAAAGCAAATCCTTCCTCTCATGAGCCCATTTTTATTGAAAGGCAGCTTGTAGTAATCATCCCTTAAAAATTACAAATGCCAATCATAGCTTTCATCTGAATTTATTTTAGCAGGTAAGGTTATTCTAGTCCTACGGGGTCAACAACAGCAGGTGAAAATTGTTTAGTGAAAGAACATGCTGTCTCTGATCCTTGCAGCAAACCCTAAGGAGAAAAAAAAAAAAAAAAAAAAGGCAACAAGCAACATCAAAAATGTAGGTACCAAATGCAGTGAGAATGACAATTTTTCCTCCTAAAGGAACATTTCTGGGAGTGCTGAATATTAGTATGCTGAAGAAACAAAGTTTATAAAGGAAAACATGGTAAACAATTTCTTTACTTATGTATTTAAGAAAGCTTTTGCTCTTTCTTTGTCTCCAGCCAGCACAGGGAACTGTCAATGACACTTCCACATGGCTGTTACTTCTTGACTTGTATTCTATTGCATGAAGCCAAAGCAGGTCAGTAAAAAAAGAAAAGAAAAGGTCAATCAAGAAAGAAGTAATTTTAGTCCTTTTCATGTAATTTTCCATTGTGAAGAACTGAATTTGTCCTGATCAACATTTCACTCCTTTGAAGGGAAGCTGGTGTTGGCGGGCATGAATAAAAGGTCAACAGAAACCACAGATCCAGAAGAATCAAGGAGATTGCACCTTGGAGTGAAGTCGTCTATGTAAAGATGAAAAAAACATAGGCTACTGCAGTTGGAATTCCCACTTCTGGTTTTGCTTTTGTCCAAAGAAATGACTTTACTGATTGTGCCACTAGACATTGCTTTGTTTTCTCCACTGATTCAGTTGCACGGTACCACTCTCACCGGCATGAAGGAAGAAAAGCCACCTTTTCAACTACCTTACGCAAGGTCCAATAATCATTTGGCCTAAATATTGTCCAAGTGTTCAAAGAGTAATGACAATCACTTATTTCAGTAAGCCTGAAAGAACAATCTAGAGGACTCAATAAGGCACAAAGCAGGAGATCATCTAAAATCAGCCATGAGAAATATTAGTCAGGCACTTAAATAGATTTTTTTCAATCTTTTGTCTTAGCTTTCCCCTTATTATCACAATAGATCACAATGTTTGCAAAACTGACTTTGGCTCTAGTGTGCTTTTCTTAGACTCATGCATCTGTGAATATTTAAAAGATTATTTAAGTAGAAGTTTGAGAGTTTGAATTTCTGTTTTAAATATTTTGTTGATTAGTAAGTTTTTGATATACGAGCAGTGGCAATGTTAAATTTTGCATGATATCATTTCTCTAACTCCAAGATAGACAGGACTTATTTGAAGTTGAAAAGACTGTTATTTCATTTGGGGAAAGATAAATACTCAAGAAAGTGCTGAGATATCAAAACAATTCTGAGATACAAATTACATCCTGAGCTAATCATTCGCATTCACTGCCAAAAGCATCTTCCTTCCTTGCTTGCTTACAGTATTAGAAGTAGCAGCTGCTGTTGAAATCTCCCCTGGAGATTGTTAGGATCTGCATGAGAAAATGCTGTGTGCTGGAGGCCAATTTCGATAAATAACAACTGCAACTTTATTGTATGTGATGCTTTGTAGATAACGATGCAAAAGTGTGGCACCCGTTTTCATACATGTCAGCTGATGGTGGTCTTTCTAATTATGATGTATTTCCACACCTATCTAGACCAATCATTGTATGGAGTACTTCTGCAATAATGGGAGGCTCCATTTCCCTGCTTCCGTAGGTCAGTATGTAAGTACTCACTGGAAGGCATAAGGTATTGACTGTAACACATTATTATTTCAGTGCCACTCTTGTGGAGGTCAAACTTCCTTCTAGATGACTTTAGAGACCTATTTTGGTTCCCACCAAAGTAAATGAAGAACTCTCTTAATTTGGGCCTGTTGATGTTTGTTTATGAATATACATTGCCTTTCCCAAGGCCAGAAACACTGCAAAAGTAGATTGACGTGAGGAAACCCCTGGTAGGTGCAATCCCACAATGTACGTAATCCTTGGATTGCAGGGGATGAAGAAATTATTTTTATTGTTGTAAGATTTTTCAACCAGTCTTCACTGACTGAATTACAGGGGAACTGCCTGAGTATTGCAAAAAATAAAGGAAGTGTTGAGGCTTCCACTGAAATTAAGTTGGTTTACAGTATCTTAGTTAATGTCCTAAAATCAGACACTTGAGCAACAGTTTTGGAAAATGCTGTTCATGCTTATTTTGGTGCAATTAAGGTCAGAGCTACTTTAGTCACTGCTTGTTTTGAGCAGAATATCCAAATAAATTTCTCTGTGATTAATCAAACGTTGACAAAGAATAAGGTATTTGTGAGCGGGCACCAATAACAGTAAGAAAAAATCTCTTTAAAAAATATGACTTAAAAGGTGCCCAATGGAACAGCTTGGAAAAGTGTGTTTTCTTTTAAAGACAGGTTATTTATCAAAGTTCCTGTGCCTACTCTATTGATTATTTTATTTCCTTGTATTGACTGATTTAGTGAAGACTAACAGCCAGTGTAACATTTCCTATGGTACTGATTTTTAAGGAGAGAAAAAAAAAAAAAAAAAAAGGACACAAAACAATCAGCATTTTCTTTTCTATCTCTGAACTGTTATCTATGGAAACCACACTGTATTCTAAGAAAAGCGGTTTATAGCTTCAGCAATTTTTTTATGCAGTGAATAATTATTAGTATACTGCTTGTGTTTCTTGCTTTGGACCTGATTATTATGTATTCTTCATGGTATCAATTCTTAAATTAGAGTATTGAGAAAAGGTAATAAAAACCTCTGGATTAGAGAGTACAAAGTGAAATGCAGAACATTAGTAATAATAATAATAATAATCCCAATATATAAAGGTCTAAATATTAATACCATCAAAACTTACTGGCAATTTGGCATATAAAGAAATAGAATTTTTCCTCTTTTGTATTTATTCCTCAATACTTTGCTTTGTGATAAAAAACAAAACAAAATAAAACCCCAAACCAACAACTCAATTACCTAAGTGTGACTATAATTGTAGTGAAATACCTTTAAGAGAACAAATATAATCAGTTACCTAAACCTTCATATTAAGGCACTGGAGAATACACCACAAGGTAAGAGATGGGAAAGGTAACTTATTCATCTTTTCCTTCTCCAATTACTATACTCTTTATTACACAAATCCAAATATGGATGAGGTGGAGATCATCAGAAACTTCTCTTACAGCTCCATTAATGTTGCCCTCTTGTGCCATGCTTCTTGTGAGGGAGAACAGAAGTGCTGTTCTGGGAATTAAGCTACTCAGATCTCTCTCTATTGGCATTGAAAATAACCTATGCTACTTCCACAGCCTCTCCAAATATGTGTTGTTTGAAAAGTGTAGTGACAGGAGCCAGAATTCATGGAAGGAAAAACCACAATGCTTTGCCTGGGTACTCTACTTAGGTTGACTTAGCGAGAATATTCACTTTCTATCCAGTACAACAGCTGCTTAGTTGTTAGTCTTCTCCATATTAATAACATCTAGTTTGAGCTTACTACTCATCTCACATTAGTCGAAACCTGGAACAAAGCCAAATGAAGTTAACAGATTTGCTCTGGTGTAAATCCAGTGTAAGAGAAATTACTTTTGCATGTAGATTGACTTGTCTTGCTTTTCAAATTTCTTTGCCTGTGCATGTAAAGCAAACCGCTTTGTATGCAACTCATGGATAAAAGCCTATCATGCAGAAATTGAAATGTACATCTAATTTATTTTACCCAGTAGATCCTATGTGTCAAAGAAAGTAAAACATAAACAGTCGGTATTTCTTCCCAGATAGATCTTTTGAGTTCTACATTTATCTGTGTCTGAAATTGGCTTTGCATCTACTTCTCCATATGTCAACTTACTAGAAATTTTAGCTATACCTTTGTTACAGATGTAACACATTATCATACAGAATTATAGGTGACTTTCTGCGTTTTTTTCCAAGCTGTGCTTTCACAGTAAATAATGCTGATAAAAGAAACTGAAATAAAACAAATGCTACAAAGTTACACCAGTACAGTAGTGTAACATTCCCATAGAAGAAGCAGTTACATGCAGTGACCCAAAGTATTCAAATAAACTATTTGAACTGATTCACTAATATTTTAAGGCAATGGAGTTGGCAACTTAAAAAAAGGGAGGGGGAAGGACAATATCATCAAAGGAAAGCTCTTTTCATAATATTTAGAAAAAATATATTTTTCATGTTTTATATTTGAAATGGTTGTACCAATAATGGCAAAAAAAAAAAAAAAAAAAAAAAAAAGGTCAAGTTTTTTTAAAAAAAAAAATAATTTAGAGATATTATATGTCATATAATGAAAAAGTGAAACAATTATTAAATAATTGTTGACACACATTAATTCCACAGGATGGCTACCTAGAAGGGACAGTGGCTATTTAATGATATTTAATGTGATAACAGTGTATATTTGCATAAAGGAAGGAAAATGAAGGTAATTTCCTTATTATGAGAACTTAGCATGAGTCAGTCTCAAAAGCAGCAAGTAATATACAATTGAGAACCCAATGCTTAAAAATTATGCTGCTAAGAAGGTCATTATGTTAACCCCATGGTGCTTCCTAAATAAAAATGACTTGGTTCATCACAGAGTTAGGTAAGAAACAATTTAGTAGCCCAGTGGCTACTCTATCACTGCTTTCATATCAGACATTGTCTTACCCCATATAATTGCCAACTGTGCCCACCTATAAAAGGACTGGATTTTTACCACACACAAAAACACTGAATAAGAATTACGCCTTAAGTCAGCCAAAATTGTAGCACTGGCACCAGCAGTGTGTGTGCTCTCTCAATAAAATACAAATCCCTTTTCCAGTCCTCATGGGTATTTTGAAATATTAGAATAAATACCTGGAGAGAGTTTACCATCATTAAAAGCTCATACTGTAAGTTAGACATCAAAAGCAAGAGAACTGCCATTGTAGTTTCAAGCTGAATTTCTGATGGACCTCAGTGAGGCCAAGGTCTCACTTAGAATCATAGAATCATAGAAAGG
>JMFS01059710.1:0-18824 GCA_000699545.1 Podiceps cristatus | reverse complement strand
GGTGCTTGTTTAGTCAAAACAAATGGTCACACTTTAAGCACAAAATATTTGCAGTAGCCATTTCATACATGACCTGGAGAAAAGGTCACTAGACAAATAAATGCAAAGAAATATGCTATACACAGAAAATGTAGGAAGAGCAAATGAAGGAAAATTCACTGCAGAAGTGAATCCTGCAGATTCCCTATGACTTACGTTTGTTAAACATCTGAAGGGACTTTGGTAAAACATTCTGTGCCAGGGAAAATAATTTATGAGGTAGATAGAATGACTCTATAATTTGGACCTAAATTTTATGGAGGAAATGCAATGTGAATGGAATACAAGTGTGCAAATTAGTTCATATAAGCTACCCCCAGCAACGGCTCTAGTGATTACAAAATTCACTTGCGTGTGTAACTAGCTGAACACACATGATCCACTGTTCAGTGCTGCCGTTGCCTGTGCTTTGGTCATTAAGAAGGACTTATCACTCAGGTATTTTCTTATTAGTTTTCTATTTAGGTGCACTGAATTACAAACCAGAGGTTTCCTAAATGACTCACATTTACTTTTCAGAATGAAACAGGAACATTGCCTTCTACTCCCAAACTGTAGAAGTCATCAGACCTTCAAGTCAGTCAACCAGGCAGAACCAGTTTAGAATATTCTGTCCCCAAGGTCAAACTTTATCAGGACTGCACCAGTTTTAGCAAGATTTACAAAGAAGGAAATCTCAGAAGAAAACGTGCATTTTTGTCACAGGAAGCTCCAAGTCCAGGCCACTCTGCTGGGAAGGAAACAAGTTTAGGTATCAGGCCTGTTGAGCTGCAGTAGAGGACCTATACCCGTGTCTCTGACATCATAAGGAAGCATCCAGATCCTTCGGTTACAATTTCCTGCAAAATCTGATGTTTCCAAAAGCTATTTCCAGAAAACCCAGGCTTAGGACAGGAGACTTGCAGATTTGTGAAGCAAGAACAAAGACAAATAAGCACAGACACACCAGAAAGAACAAGTTCAACGGGTCACCTTCTGCTCATTTGTATATCTAGGGTTACTCACATGGATGCTTGGGTAATAATCATAGACATTATCCAGGCAAAGGGGCCTGTACTGTGTCAGAAAGAGATAATTGTTACTATTTGCACAAACCAGCTCAGTTTTAGAGGATTTTGGCTTTTAAGCAAAAGCTACTCTGTCAGAAGACTCCGGATGACCTAGAGTCAAACCAAGGTTATTTGCAGCAGTCCCCAGCCCCGGTGTTCCCACAACCAGCCTTCCTCACTAGGAGGTTCATTGCAGGGTGCATTTTATACAAAGTAGTTCATCTCACAATTCTGAGCCTCGAGGATTCTCAGAGGCTTGAGAAGCTGTTAGACAAATACCAGAAAATGCTTGCAAAGTTGTTTAACATAAAAATTTAGAATAAAGAACAACTTGTTCTGATTTATGTTTAAATTATATTACACAATGGACAGAATCTTGAGCTCCTACCTATCTTTTGGCCCATATGAAGGGAAATGAACCAAAAAGAAAATCCTCTATAAATGTATCCAAGAGTTGTCCACTTTTATGGCCCCAAGAGGCTTAGTGCTGAATCCTGCCATATGGCCACTCAATCCATTCTCCCCATTTTGAATGGTGTTCAGGCTGGCACACACGTAACATGGTAATATCCTCAAACAGGTTACCTCACAACATTGTCAAACAATCTAGGTTATTTTACCTTTATATTATTTCTAAACATTATATGTTATGTTATGAGATGTTTTTCACATTATCCTAACAATAAGAAAAAAAATACACTTTTGGTTTACCGAAATGAGAAACATCAAGAGAGGGATGTCCAGGAAAGAAGGAATGGAGATTGATCTCTTACTAACAAATACTGCAAAAGATGTTTCTTTCTAACTGCAAATTACTTTTGGGATCTGCTTTTGACTCATACTGTGAATAAAACTGGGAGATTCCAATATTTTGTAACTTTAATTTTATTCCAGTGACCTGCAACCAGAAATTCCAGGAAAGTTCCCTACTGGAAACTGTGTGCGTGGTGTTTGAGAACACTGTGCATGGCGAGCCAGCTGCACTCCCTCAATTTTTTGTTCCCTGACTGAGCCCGCATGCAGGTTTGGGCTTTCAGAATGGTTACTCACAGGCAAAGGTGGCAGAATCTCTTTCTCCTCATGTGTCCACCTAAATCCTCATTTCCAAAACAAGCAGAGAGGCTGAACCTTAATGCAGAGCTACTTCGGACCTGCAGCAGATGACAACTGAAGACGAACCCAAGCTGGCACCAGTTTGCAATGTAACCTGCCCAAATTGGTGAGACACAGCTTTCCAATTCCTTCTTCGAAGCCAAGATATTAACAGCTGTGGTCAGGTTTTATGGCTCTCCAAGACCTGAACACAGCCTGGCCAGATCTGCTTCAGACCTCTGAGCCATGGAAAGCCAAACCCCCTGTGAAAACATCAGAGATACGTATTGCTATTTCCAGTCTGCCTGCCTGGCAGGCCCTGTAGGAACTCAGTTAACTCTACCTACTTGATTAAGGTTTGGTAAAGTGTATATAGGTTCATCAAGAAGTTAGTTTTGGTGAGAAAATATCAATCCATCTTGAATGAAAGTTAAGTGCAGTACCTAAATCATGTTTGCGCTTCTCTTCAAAATACTGGATAAAAGAAAATTCAGTGTCTCAGAAGCATTCCCTCATCTTCTTTCAGCTCCCCCTGAAACACCTTTTCAGTAGCATAAGCAGCAAGTTGGTATTTCGGCAGATGAGTTCATTATTGGCTTGGTTTTTTAAGAATGACTGTATCATGCGGTAGTTATGACACTACTTTTCCAGACTTTTGTCTAACCCAGTTTTGCTTCTTATTCAATTGTGAGCACATTAGGACCAACATTTTTTTCTTCTCTATTTGTAGTTATATGTGGTTTTTAACATGATAATAATCTGATATATACTGATGTGTTTGGTTTGGGTTTTTTTCCCCCAAACAAGAATCATCCAAATAGACCCTCCTGAGCAGCAGCACAGGGCTCCTGGGATATTAATTATGTGTAGTTCATTTCAAGATTCCGAGATATGGTTGTAACCATCCCGATTAAATCCTTCCCACAAGTAGAACATAATCTGGTGAGTGGCAAGAGGTTAAAGAGATAATTATTTATCCTGCACTGTCTTAAACTAACTTTGGAGATGTGCTTCCATCAGGTTTTTAATTAATATCTCCCTTAAGTGATCTCTATTTCCTTAATGACTTTGGCTATGTGTTAGAAAGGAGAGAATAGCTTATTATACATGAAGAATGATTTTGAGGCTTAGAAAAATAATAGTGAAATAGAAAATAGTATGAAACTTGAACTCAGAGAAAAAGATATTAATAAGAATTTCTGCTATGAGCCTATTAGGATTAGGCCTATTAGGATTTGCAACACAGAAGAGATCTGAATACATTAGTGGCATTGAGGACTTGCAGTTTATAAGGTTTCCAACTGGATTTAGTATTTCAAGCAGTGATGGAGAAGTATTAAAGCAAGTGAAAATCTCATCTGGAATACTGTGGGCAATGTTCCAGAAAAATAGTTCTAAAATATAGCCCCCAGGTAAGGGAGGTGTTGATGATGCAGGAAGTCTCTACTAGGTATGCATTCCTATGCCTCTTGGCAAACTTCACTGTATAATTTCATTATTTAATCTCCACTAAAAGCTCATCCAGAAAAGCAGGGAAAAATGCATTTGGCCTTCTGACTTGAGGCAGGGAGCAGGGAACACTGACATTAAAATAACTCCTTATTTTCCTTACACATCAGTTTCCCCATCTCAGAAACAATAAGTTATTTTCCCAGTTTTGTAAATGTAATTAAGCTAATTAAATACCCATCAGTCTGAATGATGAATTAAGCACACTTTGCCTCGTCCGATATCATGACTCGTGACTCTGTCTGACATTCCAACTGAAGAAACCAAAACCATCTAGGTTTAATCTGGGCACTGGCAGTGCCTAAACTTACTATTGTCTCCTTTTATCAGCCCTTGAAGGGCTTCAGATGCCCAGGGCACTGCTTCTGTCCAGAACCACTCTGGACTGAGCAGATTGCCAGGATCCCAGGAGAACAGTCGGGAGATTAAGTGTTTCTCCAGCAAAACTGGAAGGCACCCAGTACCTAGGATGGTTTCAGGGAATTCCCAGTCTACACCTACAATATAAGTCCTTTCCAATATGAAACTACAGAAACTGTCTTTTCAGTGAAATGACAGTGCCTCTCTCTGGAGTTAGAGAATCAGGAGAGCTTGCGCTTGAAGTCCTATACTCAATTCTTTCCACATCTTCTGAAGCTGTAAATCACATTTCACAAAGGAGCATTTGGTGGCCTGTTAGTTTGGGATTTATGAAAAGAAATATCCAAGGCCTGTTGAATATGTGTCACTGTGCAATGGATGCAAGATTACATGACAGAAAAAAACAGGAACATTATTCTATTATCTACTTGTTAGGGCACTGAAGACAGAAAACAGAGTTAGAAAATCCTAGTTTCCACTAAACTCCAGGAAGAAATACTCAAGTAGGGGTTTAGTATTCCTTTGTCCACACTGAGCGATGTTAACTAGACTGAGGGCGCCAATGCTTTCTTGTTCTCGTACAGTGAAACGAGGATTTGCTACTAAACACTCGTATCACTTTAATAGGTTGTGTAGAGAACATCTCATCCTCTTAGCCTCTCAGAGGAGGAGATGTGATTAGCCACCATCAGCTTGAGAAGATAATTAAACCCAGATTTTCTGTTTACTAAGTACTCAAACCACTAAGCCAGCAGTGGAAGGGGCTCCCTACGGGCAGGCAGGGCAGGCACGTCCTTTATGCTTGTCCTGTGGCTGATTCACATGGTAGGAGGACACCTCCTGATGTACTGGGGAGGGATCTAACACACAAAGAGACTGAAAGTTGAATGTCGCAGTGCCTGTTTTCTTCAGCCCTCAGCTAGAAACTATGACAGGATATCTCCTGAATGAATGGCCAATTTGTGAACCATAAGACTTTTTTTGCAATTTTCCAGATATCCTTTTGGAAATTTTCCAGTCATTGGAGTGTCTTTTTATCCCCAAATACCACAAAAGATTAATGTGGTTGAGAAATCCTCTCTGCAAAGTGGGAGCTTATTTTTAGAAAAACCTTCAGGTGTCAGCTTTAATAAGTACATGATGCCTGATCATCTTGGTCACATTGTGATGTAATTTAAAATGATCTGCTAATCAGACAAAGTATTATTTTTAGGAGAAGATTCATATCGGAATTGAGTACTGCAGCACCTTAGTTAAATGTTCTGTCATCTGGTGGGCTTTATAGCCCCCAGTTAGGTGCAAGGGCTCCCCTGCATGACACATAAGAAGAACAGCTACATAAAATTTGGATTCTCAACAGTGCATGTTCTGAGAAATAAATTGCCGTAGATAGCGAGGAGGTAAATCCACAGAGTCATGTAAGATTTTCTCTCTGCCTGTATATAGCATGTCAGATAGGTGTGTTTACAGCTGAAAATATTTTCATAAAAATGAAGTCTTCTTAGGGCCTGGAATCAATTTGTTTAACTGCACATACATTTAAATGATGGATGGAAAGGCAGTTGCTTCTGCTTTCTGCTCAGTAATTCAGGTTCAACATGTTTCTCAGCCTTGCTGAGTTTTGATCTATGCCTCATACTACAGAGCTTTAAATGCTAGGCAAGGCTTTTTTGGCAAAGGAGTGTTTTTCTCATGAAGGTGCTCTGGAGACACAAGTTCAAAATCCATAATCTGGACTAAAGGACTTTCTAGGTATTGTGAGAAAGGGCACCAGGACACCAATATTTTTAATTGTCCACTCATTCTTTGAGTGCAAACCAGCAAAATTCACAGCACCACAATCATACAGCCGAAGTCAGGTCTGAAGGATTTCACGGAGGGTGTAGGATAACAGAGGTGGTTCATCACCATAAACCTTCTATTTGCTGGCAAGCCAGCTGTCCCTTTGGGCACTCTTTTGATGAGTAGACATTTAGCAGGATTTGCAGAGAACCAATGCATTTTAGCATTATCCTAATTTGGAGGGCCAATGTGATTCCGGTTAATTAAAATTTGGCCGCTGGTTGGATATGAGCCCTCCTCACTGCACATTTATATTATATTCTGCTTGTAAATGTGCATTGGGACACATCCTGTCCTCATTTCACAGCTGTAGGTATAATGATTCTAGCTTTTTAGTAATGCCAGTGAAAACAAAGTTCCTCACTCTTTCAAGGTTCAGATCTTAAATGGCATCATGTAGTATTGCTCCTCTGAGTTCTGTACGCATCTGCTGAATCACGAAGCTGAGCACTTATTCTAAGATACTGTTCTTGCCTTCAGCCCCTAAGGCTCCAAACAGCTCTACCTTCCGTTCCCTGTTGATTTTACATTCCAATTCTTTAATCAACATGCTATGTTGTACCACATCATACACGCAAATTTCTGTGAGGCATTTTACATCAACACTATTACTTTTAGCAACTATATGTGTAATCTCATTAAAAAAAAAAAAAAAAAAAAAGAAAAAAGATCCAATTACCTTGTCAAATTCTATTTGCCATAAACAGTGCTGAATGATTTCAATTAATGGATAGAAATATAATCACCTTTAGTTCTCTATTAATTTATCAAAGTCAAGCTAACACATCTTTTCTGGTTTGGATCATTTGAGTCCCCCTTCTTAAGTAACTGGGGATTTACTGATAAGAACTTCAAATTTAATTTGCCACAGGACATGATGTGGCAATGACTGTATTACATCCCACTCCCATTAAGGTGGAGCTATAATAACTTAATTTTCCCAGTTTTACAAAGCTGCTCTACTAGTCCAAGCTTTACCAAAAATTAACACAAATATTGAAATTCCCTTGAGACAGGTTTCTTGGGTTGGGTGCAAGTCAACAAGACCTGCTTCTTTAGACAGTTATTTTTAGTAGTTGTTGCTTAGCAGCCTCCTCAGTTACTTTTGGAATAGAAAGCATATCATCTCCATAGGAGATGCTGTATTAATACAGACTTTTCCATAGCTGTAGAAGCGTTTATTTTTCAGCTGATATGAATATCAGGAGAATTTAGTAGGCTGGAATTTTGCATTTTGCCTCATAATTTAGATGATGGTAGACTAAAGTTACATTGAATGGGCAAAACGTATGATTCTAAAATTCTGTTAACAGAGCAGCATGATGTAGGAAAGCCTAAAGGAGAGCCAAACAAGACAGCTACACAGACTAAGAGGTACAGCCCTAAGAGCACAACTCTCTTCCCTGGTGAACTGTCTCAGTGGATGGATGGTTTCCATCCCAAGCAAAGTGCTAGGCTGACCCAATTCTATTGTTCCCAGAATTTTAGAGAATATCTTAGCATAATGCTTCAAAATCCCATATTGATACAGCTTGTTCCAAATAAGCTTTTACCTCCCCACACAGTGCTGCCATGTAGCACATGGGACTGCAGACTGCCCCGCAATGGTGCTGTCATCATGAGGATCCAGAGGAACATGTTGCGAGTCGGCACAGGATTAGGCTAGGTTTGAGCTGGACCAGATGAAAAAACGCAAGCTGTCTGAGAGGACTGATACCTGCTGAAGGTAGAATGCAGCACTGCAAAGATATACAAGCTGACATCCTGCAAGCAGCATGGCCACGCTAGCCCAGCTTTGCATGCAAATAGGTGAGCCCTTGGTTAATCCCCATAGTGATTTCTCTAGTGTGAAATTTCCATTCTGCTTTCATTTTTGCAGCTGTTTCAGCAATTCTTTGTGAATATATGTCAGATGTCACTTGGTGGTTCTTACACTTCACTCACTTCACTTTCTGTCCCTGATATACCAGGCATGAGTGATGAGTGACTACAGAAAAGGGAATGTGTTGCTGGAAGGTTTTGGTTGTTTGGGGTATTTTTTCTTTTTTTTTTCCTTCTGGATGTTGCAACCTGCTATAGATTAAAATGAACAAGCTCGCATCTGCAAAGTGAGGTGTGAATGTTTATTTTATACACGGAATACTTGACAGATTCTCAAGCTTATTAATTTCCAAAATATTATATAGTTTATTATGTTGCTTATTTTCTTTGTATTGTGTCATTACAAGTTAGAACCTGATTTAACAACCTTGGAAACCAAAATGATATTATTTTAGCAGCTGTAGACTTTTTTCTATAAGCAGACTTATCTAAAATAACTCATAATACTGCCCTAAGCTATTAATGCGCTTTGTCCTGCAAAAAAAAAAATCACTCAGTATTAGATAAAAAACTACAAATCAAAGCTAACAACCTTGGAAAAAGAAATGGAACAGGTTTGCAAAAAGCATTAGAATTTTCCACTGTTTCAACATGAAGTAGCTATTCTTAAAACCATAATATTCACGTAAGAATTAACTGATACAACAAATCTGACTTCAGTTTGATAACTGCATTAGCAGTTTAGAATTAGTCTGGGCAATGAATAACATTTTTCTCATCTGTTCAATTAGAATTAATCTCTTGACATTATGTAAGGAGAAAGTAAACAGGTAACAACATACGAGGAGAAGGCTGAGTTACTCAACGTTTTTTCCTAAATCTTCACTGACAACATCTCTTCCCACACCTCTTGAGTGGATGGACTGCAAGATGGGGACTGGGGAAGCAAAGTCCCTCCCACTGAAAGAGAAGATCAGGTTTATGACCACCTGAGGAACCTGAACATACGTAAGTCCATGGGACTTGAAGAGATGCATCCCACAGTCCTGAGGGAATTGGCTGATGGAGTTGCCAAGCCACTCTCCATGATATTTGAAAAGTCACGGCGGTCAGGTGAAGTCCCTGGGGACTGGAAAAAGGGAAACATTGCCCCCTTTTTTAAAAAGGGTAGGAAGGAGGACCCCAGGAACTACCGACCTGTCAGCCTCACCTCTGTGCCTGGGAAGATCATGGAACGGATCCTCCTAGAAGTGAAACTAAGGCACATGGAGGCCAGGGAGGTGATTTGAGACAGCCAGCACGACTTCAGCAAGGGCAAGTCCTGCCTGACCAACCTCGTAGCCTATGGATTTGATGGGTGGACTGTTCAGTGAATGAGGAATTGGTTGGATGGTCACATCCAGAGTGTAGTGGTCAATGGCTCAATGTCCAGATGGAGATCAGTGACAAGTGGTGTCCCTCGGGGTCCATACTGGGACCAGTACTCTTTAATATCTTCATCAATGACATAGTGGGACTGAGTGCACCCTCAGCAAGTTTGCAGATGACACCAAGCTGAGTGGTACAGTTGACATGCCTGAGGGATGGGATGCCATCCAGAGGGACCTGGACAAGCTCGAGAAGTGGGCTCCTGTGAACCTCATGAGGTTCAACAAGGCCAAGGGTCCTACACCTGCATTGGGGTAACCCCCATATCAGTATAGGCTGAGGGATGAAGGAATTGAAAGCAGCCATGCCGAGAAGGACTTGAAGCTATGAAAAGGATGAAAACTTTGAATGATAAAAAGCCAGGCATGAGCTGACAATGTGTGCTCACAGCCCATTAAGCCGACCATATCCTGGGCTACATTAAAAGAAGCGTGGCCAGCAGGTCAAGGGAGATGATTCTGCCCCTTTACTCTGCTCTTATGAGAGACGAAAAGTGGTCAGATATACACTAGACATAAAGAAGAAACTTTTTACAATGAGGGTGGTGAAGCACTGGAACAGGTTGCCCAGAGAGGTGGTAGATGCCCCATCCCTGGAAACATTCCAAGTCAGGATGGAGGGGCTCTGAGCAACCTGATCTAGTTGAAGATGGCTCATTGCAGGGGGGTTGGACTAGATGGTCTTTAAAGGTCCCTTCCAACCCAAACTATTCCATGATTCTAAGATTCTAAAGCCATATATTAGTCTCAACTAAAATTGAAGATGTACATTTACAATAATTGGGTACTTTTAGTACAAGGATGTTTGACCGCCCATGGGTTGCAGAAAGAAAGAGCATGATCACTGAATGATCTTTCAGTGGCTAGAGTAGGCCTAATTTTATTGAATTACCCTCACAAAAATCTCTCCCATAAATATGAGGATGTAATAGTGCTGGAAGAATAAATACGATCCATGCCTATAGAACAGGTAGAAGAGATTGAGAATGAGCTTAAAATAATAGTTAAATTCTACTGCAAAGCCAGCACTGATTTCTATTTCCATGAGCAAAATTCTGCTGAACTACAGCATTTATATTGGGATAAAATGGATAGATAGTCTACTGGTTGTCCTCTGCTGTCTTTAGCAAAGTAAAATTCTTACTGCTTTTGTGAGATAGAAGACACTTACGGAAAATCTATTACTTTAATCATTTGTTAAAACTTACCACACACAAAACTTTTCTTCTTGAAATATATGAAACATAACAAATAAATTTATATGACAAAATATTTTTTGTAGGTAGCAATAAGTACACAAACATGCAGCTAATAAGAAAATGGATGAAAAAGAATAGAAATGAGTGAGTCCTGAACACTGAGGAGGAAGATACAAACTGCACAAAAAAGGCAATAACTCAGCTTCTGTAGCTTTACCCAGTTCTCAGAATGATCATTCCACTTCAGTACTACTTAGTTGGTTGTGACCAGGTGTGGCACTGAAAATAGAGCTTTCATTATTTCCGTCATCAAAAAAGATCAAAATTATTTCATCAGGCTGTAAACAGAACAGTTGAACTGAATGCAGAGAACCCACTGTTGAACTATCTTTCTCATTATTAATTTCCAATTACATGAAGGACTGAGCACTCTTTCTTAGCTTTGTTTTTGATTTTTTAATGAATATAATGGAATTAACATTACTCAGTTCAGTGGTTCACAGGATTGAGCAGAAATGTGCTGAGCTACAGAGGATCAAGTCATCTTTGCTTTATTTAGGCATGAACAGGCTTACTCATGCTATGCGTGTGATAGGACTGCTCGTGCAGAAGAGTTTTTAGGCTCTCATCCAATAGTATAGTGGGCAGGATTAGGAATCTGATCCTACAAATCCATTTAGATTAGCACCCTTTGTGTAGATTAAAAATTATCATCTCAAAACTGGTTTACACTTTTGAAATATGTCCTTGTAATAACACTCATATTTTGCATTGATTAAGGGCTTCTTCAGGTCCTCTCCTATTCATGCAATTCATTCTGGGCATTGCTGATGTGCTTTCTGAACGGGAGCCTAATCCTGTGAGGTACTGAGTTCCACCCAAAAAGATGACGACAACTTCAGCACCTTCAGCTCCTGGTGAAATTGCAGACTATTGACAGCAACCAGCATGCTGAGGGTGCACCAGGGAATGACAATATCACTATTTATGCCTACAAATCCACTCTAAATACTTAACTAGATATAGATTACTTTCTAAGGAGAAAGCAATATTTTTTATAAATTTAAACTGTAATGGAGTGGTATTCTTTTCAAAATGGATTGTGACAGGGCGCAACATATAACAGTACCAGAAACATAATATGAAATCAGTACTTCAAAAACCTACTGTCAACCTGAACATATTTTATGGGATGATCTGTGATCCAGATGGCAGTGAAGCTGAGGTTATTTTTTCACGGTGCTGTGGGAATGAGATACTGTGATTCGATGCCAGTGTTTGATCAATAAAGAAAAATGTTGGCAATACTTTGGAATATTGTGCATTCTTAACTGGATGACGTGAACTCCAGTGATTAATAGTGGGAGAGCTTTGAAGAATTACTGGAAAAAGCTTTAAAATTATTTTCCTTTGTAGTATATTTCCATTCAGTGGTTGGCAAGGAAATAACAATGAGAATTTACTGGTATGAATAATGTATCATTCGTACATTCTTTATACTCTTGTCCAACTGGCAATCCCTGATTCCCTCAAGTTTTAAGTTTTCTGCAGCATTACCTGGATTTCTAGATATAAAAACTAATGTATGACTTGAAATATTAATATTAAAGTAACCTCTTGTCTGTGTTCTTCTGGAATGTAGCTAGAGAATATCTAAGTAAAAGTTTAGCCGCTCTTCAGTATCTCAACTTATTCTAATATATTTATAATCTGCAGAAATTCTACCTATATTTTTGTAGGAAGGGATAGAAGGAATTTGATAAAACTGATTTCCTAAACCCTTGGCAATAGCAATTTTTGTCTTTAAAATTCGCCGTAGAATCCATACCTGCTTTTGAAACATATTAATGAATGAAGGGATTGAATGAGACCTATTTAACAATTTTAAAAATATTTAAAAATATTAAAACTGTCACCATTGTCCTGGTTCCAGATGGAATAGGGTTAATTTTCACCAGGACAGCTGTCTACTAAGGTGATCTGATATTTTAAGACTTCTCCTATTTCTGAGTTTGAAAAAAAATGCATAGGATGAAAGCCTCCATGCTGGATCTTGAACTTTATTTCTGCCAAAATAATTCAGATAGTTCTGCGAGTGTGGCAACTGATGAGAAACTCAGTGTTTATGATTTCCTATGCCCCTCATGTTAAAGCCTTTTTTTCAAGTTTGCACCGAGTCCAGGTTTTAGAAAGTGGTATTATCTATTTTGTTGGACATGTGCCTACTGCTATTTTTACATAAATTACTCAAATTTAAGAAACTTGGAAAATTACAGTTTGCATGTGATCAGTAAAGTCTTACATTTTACAGGTCTGTTCCTTGGAAGCTCTTCATCTCTTCTCAGGGAAAGCTCCAGACAGCCTGAGTAAAACCTTGGTGTGCTTCTGTAGATGATACACAGCCTAAATGGGGCTGAAGCATTAGCATACATTCTCTCCAGTTGACTCCATGCAACAGGGAAGTTACCTCATTCAGAGGTAGAGGGATTTTGTCAATAAGGAGATGTACATGTACTGGGATATGGCAAAAATGTCATAATTGATGGGGCAGACAAGACAGTATGTATACATACATACAGGACATTAGGACATTGCCTCAGCATTACTCCTGCTCTGCGTGGACTAGAGTACCAGAAGACTAAAGCCAACATGCCACAGGTATATAAAAAAAATCTAGTGCAATTAAACACACTCATGAGCCAAAGTTCTTAGTACCGCTAATATTCTTTAGTAAACATAAAATAGCTATGACATCAAAGTAAATCAAGAAATATAATTTTTCTACTCCAAACTCAAGAAATGTAAATATTCCACTTGCATAGCTAATGTGACTGATCTTAGCATCTCTATATGATAGACAGTCTGCATTCAGACTGTTAACTGCTAGGGACATTGCAAATATTGGTAGTGAAATAATGCTGCCATCCCATAAACACCTTCAGCTGAGCTTCATTTCTCTGAAGAGCAGTTTCAAAGCATTAGAATATTCATATATAAGTAGCTTAGAAAATTTTCAGTATGAAAATAAAAAAAAATCTGTAATGCTATAATTGTTTTATACCATTGTATGAAATAATCTGTTTATATGTGTTTTGAATAATACATCTTACCCTTACTTTTACTGAATGTGGATACAACTATCCAACTTTATAACCATGTGATACATACTATTTTTTGGAACAGCAGTGGTTAGTAATGCTTGGGAATACTAACCAAAATTTGTGTTCTGATTGCAAATCTGTATCTTGCACTGCTCAGTGAAAGGGAGACAGGCAGGAAGACCAAATTCAGTATTTATTCAGAATTCAAGTTACTCAGAGCTAACATAGACATGCCATTTTCAGTTGCAATCATGGCAGTATTTCATGCATGCTAATAGAACCTAAGACATTATTGATTGATAATAGATGTCATTTGATTAAAATGCACCCAGAAAACTTATCTGGCTTCTGACATAGGCAAAGTCATCTCACACATAGTCATGAATAAGCAAAAATTCATGTGTACCTGAGCAAGCCTGTCCTTCTTCATGCACCTACTCAAGCATGTTTCTAAGAGCATAAGGCATTTGAATACTGAGGGGCATCTGAATTGGGGTGTAAGTCCGAGAGATCATAGGATCGTTCTACTCTGAAAGGATACAGAAGAAAGTGAATGTCTTGAGAGAATAGTCTCATACCCAGAACACTCCTACATACCACACGGGAAAACTCGACTTCAAGACTACTTACTGCTGCCCTTTCAGGCCTCAATGCAGTCCATGATTAAGTTCAGCAAACATGTTACAAGGCCTAAGTGACTTAGCTACATTCCACTTTTTACATGTTGACTTTGGAAGCACATCAAGGCCCAAATGAGCTACCAGGTACCAGAAGTGGGTAGCATTCTTTGAAATAGTTTGGGACACCTCTAGGATCCTCCTCTCCTGTTGTACCTCCCGCAGCCTACCTAAAGCAAAGTTGTATTGGCATGTAGCTTGGACTATGTAGATGTATGTAGTTGATAAAATAATTGGAATTATTAAATGTGACTGCTCTAAAGCAATGCTTATAAGTGGAAATCACACAAAAGTACAATAAGGACTTTGGTTCTCAAATGTTTGCGTCAATTTGAAAAATGCTTGTTCAAGCTATGCAATGTTGAGCAGAACAACATCTATATGCTTAGAAATCTGTGTTCAAATGCTTATCTTTAGCTGTATTTACAAGTTCCAAGTCTCCTCTCGAGGTCCCTTCCAACCCCTACAATTCTATGATTCTATGATCTTGGGATGTGCAAAATAGAAACAGCACTTTATTCAGAGTTGTGATTCGAGTGACCAAAGTATGTTTGGAGCTCCTTCTTGTCTGGTTGTGTGTGAGCAGTCCACACTGTATGAACACGAACATAACTGAAGCTTCTTTGGACTTTATTCTTTTTCTTCATTCTATTTTTGAATGTAACATAGAAAGGGGACCACAAATCTTCAACTTGTTTACAAATTCAGTAGGAATGGACAATAAGGCTGAAATACGAAAAGTTGGCGCTACCTTATTTACAGCAGTACTTTCTAATGCAGATATGATTTTCTGTTCAATCCCATAAGCAGTCTCTTCACCTCGCATTAGTAAGATTACAAGAGCCATGTTTATTTGTACAAATGCCTCTGTTTCTATTGCTTGGTAATCACGAGAGCAGAATATCGTATTGTTGCTTTTCTAAAAGACAGTGTTTCTACTGCAATTTCTGTTTTCATATTTATCACTCATCCATAAAAGATTTTGTACAAACATAATATTCGATAACTGTTTAAGACTTCTTTGCAGAGTTAAAAATAATTCCATAATATGAACACAAGCATTTAAACCTCAACTCTGTTATACCAGCATCTAATTCATATGTGACTACACTGAAATCAAGAGCACCTTACACAAAAGCAGACATTTGCCTGTGCGTCTGGATGAGCAGATCTTTCTTTTAAATTACATGTTAAACTTTGCAAAATACTTTTTTTTTTTTTTTTTTCCCCAGTATGATCTCACAAGGATTATACAGGTACACTCAAAATATATGAAAATATAAAAGTACATATATATTAATTCCTTTTTTTCCCCCCATTCATAACAGGAAGTGAAACAAGATGTCGGGAGAGAAGAGAATCAATCTTTTCCTAACAGTGGGTCCTAATCTTGCAAAGTCACGTAAATGCCCAAGACATGAATTTGATAGAAATAATTGCATTTGTGGAGCTACACATCTCCAAAAGCATTTCCCTTTGGTTGTACAACATGTCTAAAAATAGGTTTATATCTCAGCCTTTTCCTATTTCCACCAAAATATTGTATTCCTCATCCTGTTACTCCTCAGGAGACAAATGCTTATCTTGTTGAGTACCTTATGGAGGGGAGAGGGGGGAAGTTTTTCTGAAGACAACATATAGGAAAAAGAAGTAGTATGCTTGCTTGCAGCACTTGCTTGGGATATCTAAAGGCCCCTGAAGTCAGTTGAGATCTCTCCGTATCCATTCAAATCATCAAGGGCAGTCTGTGAACACCTATGCATCTTGCCAATCCCAGCCCACTTCAACTTGTAACTGTGGGGAATCTTGTTGCGAGGTGGTGAAGGGACAAGGGGCGGACTGTGGGTAAACCATCCAGCTCTGTCGGTGCTGTGATCATGTTATTTTGACATTGATGCAGGGAATGCTTTTTGTTGATGTCAGAGAACTTTGTGAAGATTGTGTGATGAATGTACATTTTAATGATAACTCTTCAAGTTAATAATAATCACAGATGCAGCCTTTTCATTTCAAGGATATTTGTAGTTCAGGGGTAGAAAGGCTATACATCATCACAGTAAGTGTCTGGAGTCCTAACAGGCCAAATTTCCATTGCCTTCTCTGGTGGCTAGGTCTCAATAACTTTATTTCTGTAACTGGTGCAAAATAAATTCCTGTGGCATAATCCAGATAATTCAAATTTTATTCAAGTACAACAAAAACTGTTTTTAAAAGTTCTAAATGCGGATGATGAAAAAAAGTCATAAAACAATCTGAAAATGTGTGAAATCAGTGTGGCTATTCTACAGAGCAAAGTCTGCTTCTCAAACTATTTGAAGATGGCAATTAATGGAGAAATATCTGTTTCAATATTTAAATTAAAAATACTTCATACACCATTTTATAGCCTATATTACAAAAAACTTTGGAAAAAAAAAAAAAGTTGTTGAAACAGCTTCAAAAAGGCTGCGTAGTGTAAACTCAGCAGTTGTGAGATGAGATATGTCATGGTGCCTAATACAAAAGACAAGGACTGAAGTACAATTCTCAGCATGGAGAAAAGTTAGGAATACAAGGTTTTGTGTAGTTTAAAATATTTATTATGGATGTAGAAAAGAATGGGAACATTGTAGTGGCAAAATACAAGTAAGTCTTAATAATATCCAGAGAAATCTGTACTGGGCACTGGAGTCACCAGAACTCTTAGATGCATCAGCATTGTGGTCCCAAGTGAAATTCAGCATTGGCAATGCAATGTGTCCTGGCAGGAATGATCTGAACTACACTTACATTAGTTTGTTGTAATTATCTAACCATTCAGAATATTTTTTTTAATGTCAATACTTCTGTGGATCATTGCATGAGTAGGTTCAATAAAAAGATAAAGCCATGCATAAGAAAGACCAGATATAGTGAAGAGAATGTTTTCTCTTCACTATATCTGTTAAGATTAGGCCTTCACTTGGAATGTCACGTTCTGGTTTTCCTACCCCAAATAAAACATAAGAAAAATAGATGGGATTCTGAAAATTTCACAGGTATAGAGATATTAAGATGAAAAATGTAGTAAAAATGTCTAGCTAGGAAAAGATATGATAGGGCTAAAACACAGAAAACGAACCGGGTAGAGGTTAAATCATTTATATTTACTGATTTCCACAATTCAAAGACATACATATACCTGATGCAACTGGAGAGCAATAACAAAAAATAAACATAGGTAGCTGGTGATAACTGCTTAGCATGAATTTCAGAGAAGATTGGACGTTTATAAGGATAGGGATATTATCAATATCCCACAATATTTTGGATGGGATTAACAACAGAAGCATTTTTGAAAAGAAATAGAGCCTTAATGATCAAAAACATATCCTGATCTTTAATTACTGGAGGTTTAGAATGAAAGCTTCCTCTCCAGGCAGTGTTATTCCATATTTATCCACTATGCGGGTTCTTGCATTTTCCTTTGAAAAGTCAGAGCCAGGATGCCAGATGAAACACTGATCTGATGCAGTCTAGATTTTCAAAGCTATGGGAGATGTCAGATACTTTACTTTTCATGTACACAATGTGGGACATTAGGCTCATGTTTTTCAGAGGGAACTTGTCATCAGTTCCCCAAAATACAAAGAATCTCACAAAATCTTTAGGCAACAAAGGTTAAGTTACAGTGCAACACTTCATTTATTTGATTAAAAGCCCACTGCTTGTAATCATCTATATAGAAGACCTGCAAAGCAGTACATGTTATTTTTATTTCCATTTTAAAATAACAGTGAAACAAAAAAAAAAAAATGGTAACAATAATAAAAGTAGCTACATAGTCTACTTTGTGTAGTATATTTCTTTCTTCACACTCTGTAAGGGAAGGGTTGCTTCTTACGGTATGCTCCAAGTCTACCTTTCAGAAGACAGCCCAGTTGGCAGGACAGTTTTCAGTTGCTACTAGAAATGTGTCACTTACTAGGAACATGTTTATCACTGTCTGAAGAGCTACTATGGCTGAGTTATATAATGGAAAGATCTGGGTCAAAGGATAAGAAATTTATATAGCATGTGCTCAAGACTCCAGTTGTGCAGAGTCAAGTTTCTCCCTTGTGTATCTTGCACAGACAGCGAGTGAGACCATGGCTACACAGGTCTTCCCATCTGCTGCCAAAACCACCTCAGAGCTATGGGGGCTGAAGTCACCACTAAAAACCTCTCCCAAAGCTTCTCAGGTGAGAGAAAAAGTTTTGTTCTTCCTACTGCTTCTTTTGCCCTCATGGTATCTAGTCAGCATTCGGTCTTGTTATCCAGACCCATCACGTAGTCACGGTTCAAACCCTCTTCCGAGCAAACTAGAAACGCCAGCTCTAGCAGAGAAGCTCGAACACAACATCATCTTAATGGGTGCTGAATAAAACTAGTTCTTTCAGTCCTCACCAGCGTTCATGGGTGTGGGGGGGTGTGTGTGTGCTCCTCGCCATAAATTCAGTTCTGATTTTTGGAGAAACTGTAAAAAACCCTCTACCTGTCTGCTTTACGAATACCGCCTCGCTGAGTACCACACACAGGTAGGGAGGGTATAGCTGTAAAAAGTTGAATCTGCATTTCCAAGCTGTCTACATAAATACAAGAAGCCTCATTTTCAAGGTAGCCAAAACAGCAAGTTCGGTCAAAAGCAAAATAACCTGCACCCAGAGTCTCTTTAAAACCTCCTCTCTTTTAGTTGCCAGTATCGGGGGGG
>JMFS01059708.1:0-25997 GCA_000699545.1 Podiceps cristatus | reverse complement strand
TTCGTGACTGCATGGTGTATAATGTGTGCATAGGACAGAAATAGAGGCTTCTGAAACAAAGCGCTTAAGAAATACTGCTGTGAAGATGAATAATGAAGTACCCTGCTGGTTCTTAATTATTCTAAACAACATATTTCAGTAGCTCTGTGATAAAACACATGGGTTTGTATGTATATCTATCTATTAAAAAAGGTCAGTTTTTAAATACTTCATATATGTTCATACACGTCTGGAAAACAGTTGCAAAATTAGGTTTTGTAGTTCCTTTTTAGTTACCTTTGAGATGTATGATGAAAATGAAGTTTTAAATTTCTTTTTCCAGCTAAACTTTTATTTTTCAAGCAGAGCAATACCGGTAATTTTTCTTTATTTTTTTTCTATAATTTTTTGTTTGTTACTGGAGCCCTGATGGCTTTCATATCTGTGTTCTGAATGCAGATCTAACAAAGTGAGGGCTTATGATGCAATAGAAATCCTACTCTGACTATGTTTCCTAGGTTTAGGTCAAGCCACCGTTTTGAATTCTGTTTGCATTGGTTTTTACGTTTATAGGGAAGTTGCTGTAGGCCTCTACTGTTGTATCCTCTTGAAGACAGCATGCTGGGTTGGATGGATGGTTTCATAATGAAAGAATGAAGAGCAGAGTATGAAGAGCAAAATGCACTCTGCAAAAATTTTCTCATGCTGTTGATCTCAGTATGTAAATCTACAGTACCATGCTATTACAGGTTTACCAGTTGGGTCTGCAAGCAGTGTGTGCTCACGTTTTGAGAGGAAGGTTTGTTGGTGCCACATTTCAGCCTGAGCTAAATCCCGCTTGCAGATCTGGTGTCTCTGCAGAGATGCATCCGTGGGTTCTTGTGGGAAGAAGAGGGGAAAGTATTTGCCTTCTGTTTAAGCCAGAGAGGGTGGGATATAATTATAGTCATAAAGTGGTATGTAGGGTCACTGTGATGGTAGAGGTAGTTGTAGCAGAATAGTATCAAAATTAGAAGCTTTAAATCCTTGGCCAGGTACAGATATATAAGGGAAAAGAACAGATATGACACCTTCCCCCTCCCCTCCCATTTGGGGTTTGTTGGTTTGGTTTAGTGTGTGGGGTTTTTCTGGGTGTGGTTTTTTTTTTTTTTGGTGTTGATTTTTTTGTGTGTGTGTTTGTTTTGTTGTTGTGTTGTTTTTTTTTTTTTTGTGGATTTTTTTTTTCATTTGCGTCTACTTTAATAAATGCTACAGTGAAGGTTCTTTATAACACGGAAGTGGTAATGTAATTGGGGGGGGCATGGTGGGTTTTTTTTGTTTTTTTGCTTGTCCTCTCCTGTGCCCTACTTACTTATTCCCATGAACACTAGTGCTGTCTCTTCTGGTGCTGCAAGTAGTTCCCCAACTCTTTTGGGGAAGAACTTTGGGCTGAGGGGGTGTAAATGGAGCATCTAAACCATGACTTAGCTAAGTAATGGTTTTAAATGTTGAACTCAAATTATTCTCAACACAGTTACTGTATTACTCTTAGATTTCAAAGGTTTACAGTTAACTGCATCAGCCATTTGTATGATCGCTGTCTATCACCAGAATTAATTGATGGAAGTACATTTCAAGCACCTTAAAAATGTGTTGCTAGCAAGTTGTATCTCTTGGAAGTGGTTATTCAGTAACGCACTTTGGCAGTATGCCCATCAGAAGTCTGTCATGTATGTGACTGTGTAAGGTTAGGAGAGTTGCATGGTGAGAAGAGCTTGTACAGATGACAGTGGAAAGTTTCCTTTAGACCTAATATTCTGTGTGTCACATTTGTGCCAGTCCACAAGATGGTAACTAAGACATGCTGCTGGACCATGACAACTTTATTCTTGCAAACTTGAGTGCTTTCCTTAATGATTCATGCAATTTATGATTGACTTTTTTTAAACACTACTTTTAAAAAACATGTAGCATTAATATTTTAGATATGAAAAGCATACCATGCTAAATGAAGACAAATGTTTGAGAAGGTAAATAAGTGTAAACAAGTTCTGGATACTTATTTTTCTGCAGTGAAAAGGGAATTACTGTTTGCTAACGGACTGAGAAAAAAAACTTTTACTGGAACATTGTTTCTACAGTACATTTGTGAGTATCCGCAAATTTGGTGTTAGGAAAAAGGTATTCCTAGTGTATTTTAATATAATGTACTAGGATTTTTGTGGTGCCTTTTTTCCTTGAAGTACTGTGGATTTGTTCTGTTTTTATAAATTACTATCTCCCTGTGAAAAAGCAAACCAAAGGTAAAGGCTTAATCTCTCCCTGGAGCATCTTGGTTGCCATTTTTTGTCCTTCTCAATTGTTCTGTCTCTTAATTGAAAAGAGAAGTTTCATACATTGCAAGTTAGTCTTAAATTTTGCTTTGGCTCATCTTCATCCGCTGTTTTTTGGGCATCTGTGGGATTAGTTTGTACATTAATTTTTCACATGAAATGGATGGTAGACTGCAAAAGAATGTTTGCTCTAAGATCATGTTGTTCTCTGTGCCTAAAAAAGGGGAAGTTGAGGAGTTTTAAACAATCTCACCTCTCTCTGTTTATGTATGTAAAAAGTTCATAAAGTAGAAGAGAACTGGAATGGAAACGTGTTTTGATTCAGCAACTGTAACAGTTTTCTCTCGCTTTTGTGCCTCAAACGGACATGGTAGATCTTCTGTAATTACTGGAAACCCATGACCTACAGGCTATTTTTAGCAAGGAAAAGGTGGTAGCTTGGAATTAGTTTTATAGTGTATTTGAATATTTTGTGTTTTTTAGCTGACCTAAGGCAAAAGTATCCTATGGTGGGATTTGCTATTGGCATCACAAATGGTTATGTTAAAATGATGCTTTGTGTTTCTCTAAACAAAGGCTGTAAATGATATGCTTTCTTCATGTATGATATTTGTGGTTGCTAATGGTTTATTCTTGGAAGAGTCTTTGCATATGTTGAGTACTTTGAGATAGTGATAGAACGGTTTGCAAGGGCATGCATGCCTTCCTGTAATCTAATCTCAAAAGACATGTTACTTTCACATGATGTGGTTCTGAAGGCTGCTTCTGTATGTATAAGGTTGGCAAGGTACATCTGTTACCAACGCAAAGGGTGATAAATATTAATAACGTGGTATAAAGCATACAGCAAGTAAAGTTCCAAAATGTTACTGGGAGATAAACACCTTTTGCCTGTGTTTTTTCTGCAGTGTGTATGTAATTTTCTACCAGTACGCAGTAGTTTGTATAATCTGGAGAAAAAACTTTGTCTTCCTTTATTGCTCAAAACCTCTATGTTTGGCAAGCTTCCAAGTGTCCTAAAAGGACTGTTGGGGGCAGGGGAGTTAGGTACAGGATAGTTCAGCAATCTGTGGCTGTAACCGTGAAGCTAATTGTGGAAGAGGTCTTGATAGCATTTTTCCTAATATTAGAGGGGTTTTTTTGTTTGGTTTTTTTTTTTTTGTTTTTTCCCCCCTCTCTCATAAGACACTTAAGATACTTGAGATAATTTAGAGGATTTGTAATACTTCATCTGTTTTTGTCTGTATTTTACATGCAGGATTCGTGTGTATGTCTGTTTTTGTGAACTGGAGTTCAATACAGTCCCATAATTTTCTATTTCTGTGTCACTGAGATAAATTGGAAAGTAGGTGTGCTTAACTTCTCCTTGGTAGTGTTATGGCCTTACCAAGGCAGTTAAATGTTTTGCTGTAGTTATTTGCTGCCTCAAAAGATTTGTTAATTTAAGCCTTTTAATGCTGCTGCTTAGACACCTTTTTTTTTTTTTTCTTTACAATCTTCAGTAAATATAAGAGCCAAGACTGACTTTGCAACTGTGTTATTCCGTAATGTTTTTCAGAGAGATGACAGAGGGCAATTACATTATGGAGGCATCTTCTAGAGAGCTCTTTAATGTAATTTTGGTGTGTAGACTACTCTTGCCCCCCCATCTGATTTTTTTTTTCCCCTATATAAGGCATTTGTCATCTTCGTATTCTTTAATCTATTTTCCTCAATAATTAAAAAAAATGATTTTTTTTTGGTGTGTGCACACAATACACTTATAATAAATACCTGTTTTATTAAGGCTAAGGAGTTACGTGTTTGGGGGGGGCACATTGCTGCAGTGTGTTTTAGCTTGTAGCAGTTACACAGGTATGTCATTTTTCATCCTTGTCACTTCCCCATGAGATGACAAACTTGTTCTATATATAAAACATTGCACTATTGAGTAATTCTAAGATCAAAGTTTAGGTGAATGTCAACACTGTTAGGGTTTCTTTCCAGTCCCTGTAAGACTTCTGGTTTAGGCTTCCATTTTTTTCTCATGAAACCATTATCACAGATCCCATGTTGATCGATGTAAATGCACCAGTGGGCTGCTGCCAAGAAGCAGTGATCAAACAGATTTATTTGTGTGGATCTAGCTGTCATGGCCACAAGAAAAGTCAGTTTGGTGAACTGATCCAATGGAAGACTAATTAAATTGTTTTAAAACAAAATAATAATAATAATAAACCCCATTGCTTCAGCTTTTTGTATCTGACTTCATGATTGATAGATCTGACTTAAGGGGAAAAAAAATGTGCCTGAAAGAGCAGGGACAGTATTCTTTAGCAGTTACCCTGCTGTTATACATAATTAGATGTGAAGTAAAGCATTACCCTTAGGGTAGGCAGCAGTTCTTTTGGAGAACCAGTTCTGCCAGGAGGCTGTAATTTGTGAGCTGGTAAAAGTGGACTGCATTCTAAGGAATGCAAACGTTTGGAGAAGGGCAACTTTAATGTTGTTTTGATGTCAAGTCTAAGATGAGATGATGAGATTTCTACTGCTCAGTTATTTTAAGGTTTGTATCTGTCAAGACTGAGCAAAAGGCAGTGTTTAAAGGTGATGTGCCAAATGTGATTACAGGGCATGTCCAGAGATAAGCCTCATTCTTGAGACTATATCTATTTCAAATACTCTGCTTTTGCATTATGAGTGGTATAGTTTCAGTAGTAATGGAATCTGAACAGATCGTCTTTCAACTGCTGTTTTCTAACTGTGCATAAACCCTGTGCGTTAGTGCGTTAGTTAGGGGTGCGGTTAACAAGCTGTCTGTTGAAACCTGAGCAAAACAGTTACTTTGATCTTTCCAAAGCTGTTGGTCTAGGAGAGACCCCCAAGTTGTGTAACTTAACTCTTTTGCCACCCCTTTGTATAATCTTTGGTTCACAAAAGCTTCTTACTTGAGCTGGAAGAATCTCACACAGGAATTTAAGCAAATGGGTTCAAGATCTCTGAGTGTTAATTATGTAACTTTTTATAAATTTGCCAGTTACTTCATCAAAGTAGATTCATTGCTATTGAATGTAAAACTGAAAGAATATTGCAGTCCTGAAATGTATGTCCTGATCCTTGATACGATGAAATCGAGAGCATTGCAAAAAGAAATTGCGTGGTATTTAGCCTATCTGTTGATGGACACTCTTTTGCCTTCAGTACAGGGTAATGTTTTCTTGAAGAACTCTATGCGTGGATTTTCAGTGACATTTTCTCTCTCATTTTAAGAGGTGGAAAGGTGTTTCTTTAGAAAACTTTGACAAACAGCTTGAGAATGCAGAATATATTTAGGAATTCAGAAAAAAAAGTACTTCTATTTAGTTTTAACTTAAACTTGTGTTTTGTTTCTTCAGGGTCATGATGAAGAAGCTGTTGTGGATATGGGCAAAATCAGCTCTACCATCAATACAAACTTTGAGAAAGAAGAGCTAGAGAGTAAGTTTGGGGTATTTTTCTATTTGCTTAACATGCATTTTTTTGCCTTGGGACAAAAGATCTGTTTTCCTCCAAGAGCAGCCAGTGTGCCTAACAGGAATCAGAGTTTTATAGCAATCTAGGAATAAAACCTGTGAACAGCAGATGACCTGTGCTGTTTTCTAGTAAATACTCCCTGTTATTCAAATCTGTCACAGAAAAAAAATACCAAATAAATAAATAAATAAATAATGAAGCTTTCCAAGGAAAGCGTGCTTCTGAGCTTGTGTATTTGAAAAAAATGATTGCTGTTGGTAAGTAATTTCCCAGCATGAATGATGTCAAGTTCTGCAGAATCAAAACTTGGGGAAAGGAGGCCACGAGGGAGATGTTTGTTTTGTTTTCTGAAGGTTAAGTATCCTTGTGAGCGTGGTCATGCACTTTAAATACTGAGAGTCTGGACAGATTACAGTGCTTCTAGTTCCATGGTAAACTGTACATTCCACAATCTGTGCTCAGTTAAGGCATTATGGAATCCTGTTAGTCTTCAGTATTTGACTCAGGATCCCGTGTTTAGCAACAAAAATGGCATTGAGTTAGTTTCATATAGTAAAAGGCAAAATCAGATACCTCATCTAAGATACAATCTCTTCTTGACTTGAAAAGGATGTAGATTAGAATGAGGATCCATGGGTGCTATTTAGTGAAGTCAGAGGAGAAAGCTAGGGAGTTCCAGTCTTAAGATCTTACTTATTCACCTTCCCATAGAATGCTTTGAAGCTTAATTAACAGTAGACTTATCAGTAGATTCACTGAGTATAATTTCCTGACAGTACAGACTCTTACTGCTTCAGAACACCGGAGAGCCATGATAGCAGCAGTTTCTAGCTGAGAAAAGTTGATTTAGGTTGCTGTCACATTTTCTTACACTGTGATCTAATAAGAGGGAGTTTAAAGTGCTTAAAGCTGTTTGTTGCTCTTGCTCTGTTCCCTTCAGTCTGTTACTTGCTTTCCCTCTTGTATTGACACTTTTGTTTATCTGACCATACCATAAGCCTGGTTAAGTATGTTAAGCCAGCAGAAAATCTAACAGTCCTGACAAAGGAAAATAACAAGCAAGATCTCGGGCAGCTGAGCAGTCCCAACCAGTTTTTTACACAGATGGATGTGTGCCAGTGCTGAGTGGAGGAAGGAAGTGTGAATATGAGGCTGAGAGGTGCAGTGGTGGAGGCTACAATAATGCCAATTTAGATAGGGTTGAGCTGTGGTGAAACCACTGCCGTGTCTGTTTCTGCAGTAATCTTCGGTGCAGATTCAAGCGGTCTCCTCCTTCATTTCCTTCTCTCGCTTTTCTCTGGGAGGTGACTCAGAGAAAGCATGGGTGTGTTTTGCGGGGAGGTGGGGGTTAAGGGGAAGCAGCCATTCAGCTGGAGTAGTGTGCCATGCCGCAGCTGAACAGCTGTAATGCCTCAGCCACCAAGAATGACATGGGAATGTGCAGGCAGATCGCTTCCCCGGTCTCTTTTGCAGTACACTCGCAGCAGCGCTTCAGCTAGTACAACGCTGTAGTTACACAAGATACTGGCTTCAGGCTGCTTGAGGCAATTTAAGCACTTGTATTGCTGACCGTGAAAAATACGCCTGTCTTACCCGTAGCCAAACAATAAATTAAGGTGAAACCAAGACTTCTGTTTCATGAGCAATTGAGTCAACATAACAGCTGTTGAAAGGAGGAGATGAGGAGATCTCCCTGTCTGCATGTTGCTCTTAGCCATGCAGGCTTACCTTTCCTTTGGCTACCTCTCACTCTTTGGGGTGACCCAGTGTAAGTTTCTCGATGAGAGAGAGGGCTGGCTATACAGCAGTTAAACAAATAACTAGTAAGAAGTATCTGACAAGAAAAATGTATTCCAGTAGGATTATCACATACCTGAAGCTTCATATAGGTACACATTTTCACACATAAGTAGGAATTATTTTTGGTGATTACATATGTTTTGTAGTATCTTATTTGTAAGAAAGCAGGTCCCTTTTTTTTTTTTTTAATGATAGAATGGGGAAAGGGAGGGACAGCATGTATCATAGAATCATAGAATGTTATGGGGTGGAAGGGACCACTAGAGGTCATCTAGTCCAACCACCCTGCAGTGAGCAGGGACACCATTACCCAGATCAGGTTGCTCAGAGCCCCGTCCAACCTGGGCTTGAATGTTTCCAGGGATGGGGCCTCCACCACCTCTCTGGGCAACCCGTTCCAGTGCTTCACCACCCTCATTGTAAAGAATTTCTTCCTTACATCTAATCTAAACCTACCCTGTTTCAGCTTGAAACCATTACCCCTTGTCCTATCACCATTGTCCCTATTGAAAAGATTCTCCCCCTCTTTCCTATAGGCCCCCTTTATGTACTGGAAGGCTGCAAGCGGGTCTCCCCGTAGCCTTCTCTTCTCCAGGCTGAACAAGCCCAACTCTCTCAGCCTGTCCTCATAGGAGAGGTGCTCCAGCCCTCGGATCATTCTTGTAGCCTCCTCTGGACCCACTCCAACAGCTCCGTGTCCTTCTTGTGCTGAGGGCTCCAGAGCTGGATGCAGTACTCCAGGTGAGGTCTCACAAGAGCAGAGTACAGGGGCAAAATCACCTCCCTCGACCTGCTGGCCACGCTTCTCTTGATGCAGCCCAAGATACAGTTGGCCTTCTGGGCTGCCAGCACACATTGCCAGCTTGTGTCAAGCTTTTCATCAATCAGTACCCCAAGTATTTTGACTTCCATCAGTGGAAACTGTTCCAAAGTAGAGAACAAGATGTTTTTCACTTCTTGTACGAAAGAGAAAGGTATGTAAGTACAGTTGTTTAGGACTCATATAGATATCTTCTTTGAGATTCACCAGAAGTGATTTTTTAGGTTCAGGGTGTTTTAGAGGATAAATTTATGTGAACTTATAGCTCTGTCTGTTTATGAGTTCATTATTTATAAGCTATAATGATTAAAGTAGGTATGTGAGATTTTAGGTTTTGTTTTTAATTATGGTATATCTTTCAAGGGGAGAAATGGAAATGTTGGCTTCAAGCAGTAAAAAACCTCCAGATAGTATTATTTTTCATTACTGACTTGTGAATATTTTCTTGTAGGCTTAGGAAGACCTATAGTCAAGTGTTAGGTATTGTAAGCATTTTAAGACCTGAAACTGTTTCAGTCCAGTCTTCCAACTTGTTTTTCTGGTGACTTGAAAAGGAGTTCTAGGAATTTGGAACCTTTCCAGAAGTGTGTGTTGATTGATTTTCAAGGAGAGGGAGCAAGCAGTTAATTCAGTTCAGCTATGATTGGAAGCACTAAACCTTTAAGAGGCAGCATGGACAGGCGATATTTAACTGCTTTAAAGCCTCTACAAACAAATGTTGATTGGTTTGATGCTGTAGAAGGCATAATTTTGCTACTAACACTAAAGCAAAGATTTGTTGGTGTTGTCAGTACTGGATACTTCTATCTTCTGGAAATTTTGTGTTGAAATATTAATGGGAAAAGGGCCAGATGCTAAAGGGGAAAACAGACCTTGGAGTTAGGACTTCCCAAGCTCTGCATTCTATTTATGGTGGCTGGGAAAGTGTGGTACGTATCTGGAGTGACAGTGTTTAGGTTAGAAAGGTTAGTCCCAGGCTACTTGTTTTGTAAGTCTCTTCCTGCAAAAGAGAAATGGGTAAAAATGGTAAACAGCAATTGTGGGCATGACAGTGTGTGTACTAAATAAAGGTACTGCTCTTTACTGAAGCTGCAAGGCCTTACTTTGAAATAACAAATGTCAGTTTACAGAAGAGCTAGAAAGGGGGATAACATCTTAAAATAACATTTTTAAGAGCACCTAATGTTCTTAACTTGATGCCAGACTCATTGAGCTTCAATGAATGAGAGTAATAGCAAAATAAGGCAGGAATAGTAATGGCAGAGGTATTTCATTCCATCTTGTAAAAGGCATTTTCTGTTAAGACCCATGTTTAAGGAAAACTTTCTTAAACCTGAGTTAGTATGTTTGGGTTGATATTACCTGGAACTATATTTTTAAATGTGTAGTTAGTTTTCCACCTTGATTTGAGGATACATTTACTAGATAGAGTTTGAGGGAAAAGAGATATAGTCTGTTATTCTTAGCAGACCAGATACAGGCATAGCAAAGATAAGGAGTTTACACATAACAGAAGTCTTGTTCCAGAAACAATCTGAGGTCAAGAGTGTGTGCCTCAGTAGACTAGTTTTCTATGGCATAAATCCAAGAAGCAGCTTTCAAGAGTTAAGATGATTTAATAGCTACTCTACTCTCACACTATCCTGTGGCAGGTGTAAGTAGTGTTTACATTTCAAGTGACCCTATTATCTCTGATACCTTGATGGTTTAGAGGCTTATTTTTCCTTTAACTGAAAAACACAGCTGTTTTCTTAATCTTAGTTGATAAGGTCAAGTAATTAAATAAACCTGCATTTTTTTCCCCCTTCTAGAAGTGAATGTTGTATATCTAAGTGGAAAACCTGCTCTACAAGTGTTTTGCAGTGTAATGTGTTATGAGTAGTTAGAAATTGTTTCAGCATTATGAAAGGGCTTTGGGAACTAAGAGAACTTACATAGCAACTTGTAATAGAATGTACTGCTAAGATTTTTTTCATGTGGCAGTTTTACTATTATTCTGCCTTTTAGATGCATCTAAATAGCAACTGCTCAGAAATCTGTGAATAGTTCCTGTAAAATCTTTTAAGAAAACGAGTTGTACAGGAGCAAGTAAAAACAAGTAATACAACAGGACATAGCAGCTGCTGGCACTTTAAGATCGTGCTTAGAACATTTTTATGTTCTGTAATAGGCTGTATTAATTTAGACAAGCAATACAGAACTGGTCTCTTATGGTTCTCAAACTGCAGAATGAATACTTGAAACTTTAAGATATCCTTTAATGGTCTAGAAAAGAACTGATTTTAACAGAAATAACAAACTTTGAAATGCTATTTCTCATGAAGTTGTATCTTTATGTGGTCAAAAAGTGGGAAAATGTGATGTGTAACTGCTTGCAAAAACAAAAATAATTTAGGATGGTCATTAATGATTATTGCAGACTACTTTTCATCCATCGTCTCGAGAGATATCCCTGAATTGGAAAGATCTTGCCTGCTCCTTAGTTAGAGTTGAACCAAGAGCATGCAAAAACGTGTCTGTTCAGATACAGTACAGCTAGTCAGGTGTATGAGACATACTCTGAGTCATATGCAACATCAACAAAATGTTCACTTGCACCAGTTGTGCTAGTAGCTGGTGCAGGATAAATTATTTTGTCTTTATCGTTCAGAAATAAACACTAGCTGTGCTCAGTGCTTCTCTCTAAGTCACAAAAGTTGAGGATGTTTTCCTAATACGATTTTTTGATGCAATCTTGATTAAGTGAATTTTAGAATTAGGCTGCATTACTACACCTTTGTCACACGTGTTGAATTTAGTTAGAATATCTTCTACTATAGGAATCCTGCATTATGCAGTTCATAGGGAAGTACCTCAGGACTTCTTGTTCCGTTCATTATGCAATATTCAGACTTCTGTGTAGAGAGAATAATTGTCCTCATATTTTTTTATATTTTATTTTTTATTTTACATTTTATTTTATATTTTATTTTAGTGGTGTTCATCACAAGGTAAATCCTTAAAAAAATGCTATCAAAACTGTTTTCAGACTGCCTTTTGAGAGTTGCAATCTGATTATGTAGACATAAAATTTATGAGGGCACCCAAAGTGACTAGACACAGTTTTCAATGTTGATGTGTTACTGGTTTTGGGGGCAGGGGTTTCTAATTTTTAGAACATTCTTTTTGGAAGTTGCTTCTGATTGGACCAAACACAGTACTTTAAAGTTACTATAAATTCTGAAATGTTTACTTGCGTGTTAAATTACTTGCAAATTACTGGAGAGACATACTGTAAGCTCCTGGCAAGTGAAGCTTAATAGAAGTTAAGACTTCTCTCTCTCTTTACATTATCAGACTTCTTGATGGAAGCCTGACAAGAGCTGAGTATAAAAAGAAACATTGACTAGTGCATTCCAAAATTCATACTCTTTATCTAGATAACGTTTGTATAAACCTAAAAAAACCCCCCAAAAACCAAAACCAACCAACCAAAAAAAAACCCCCAAAACCCCAGTAACAACAAAAAAACAAAACAAAAAAACCCAACCAACCAGTTTTGATACCACCATTGTCCTCTTATTTGAGGGAAATTATTATTGTACGAACAGATCTTCTTAACAGGTGTCCTTGAGACACTTGTTAATTTATTTGTGGAATGGTCTCAACAGCAAAGGAAGCCTTTTGCATGCCCCACTTATGAATGGCTGTTGACAGGATGTTTTATCTTGCTAAAGAAGACATTATCTAACTTCACCGACTTTCTGACTGATTTGGGACTGAGTAGTAGTATTCATACTGAAACTAAGTCAATGTTTTGTGTATATTGAGAGTGATTCATTAGAATAACAGTAGTAATACTGTTTTGATTTTATTATTGCTTAGAAGTTGTTGTATAGTGTTTATATGATGTATAAATCTGCATGATATTCTATTCTGCTTTAAAGTAAGGAAAACATTTTCAGAGAGACATCTGGTTTTAAAGACCTAGATCTATTTTGTATTATGAACTAGATGTTGCTTTATGGGAAGCGTAGACCAGTAATTTCAGTGATTAATACTGTTTTGATTTTATTATTGCTTAGAAGTTGTTGTATAGTGTTTATATGATGTATAAATCTGCATGATATTCTATTCTGCTTTAAAGTAAGGAAAACATTTTCAGAGAGACATCTGGTTTTAAAGACCTAGATCTATTTTGTATTATGAACTAGATGTTGCTTTATGGGAAGCGTAGACCAGTAATTTCAGTGATTTCTGCATGAGAACTGGAATACATGGGAATTATAAAATTCATTTTAGTTAGGTTTCCCTTCTTATGTAGCCAATTTAAAGTATGTGATCTTTATATAAATACTGAACCTTAAGTGAAAATAATCTTTGAAGGAGATGATGCAGCAAAGTATGTTTTTCAATATGCAACTGTTTCTGTAAAAGGTGGCAGTACTGAATATGCATACCCTTGAATTGTTACAATTTCTAACAAGTAAGGCTAGATTATCTAATATTCACCTTTGAAAACAGAAAAAACTGTTCAATCACATTGTCTATCCTCTAGTAATGGGTTTTCAAAGTGAATCAGTGTTTAAAGTTGAATGAGTTCATGAGAACATGTGCAGCAAACTAACTTTGCTTATACTTAAATCTTTAAAAGCCGTTTTGGAAAATCCTCATGCTAATTTTAGTATTTCTTCTTAAAGCAGAGTTGTTTTTAAAATGGATGTCATTAAAAAAAACAAATGCCTTTTACATAAAGATGTAAAATAAATATTTAATGTAAAATAGACTAAGATGAAAGCAATGCTTTTTAAAAGTTCATAACATAAACTGTGTCCTAACATTTTTTTATTTTCAAACTTCTTGTATCTGAGAGAACATTATGTATTGTTTCTGTTCTGGCTGGATCATAAACTTTATAGCAGTTTCATAATCTGAAACATAAGTAAAATTGTTATTCAAGTAGTATGGCCATAAAACTGATGTTTCAATTAGTGCTGTTTGGTAAAACTTAAACCTTTCAGCAAACTTGATGGCACCAGGTTGCTCAAATTTAAGATTTTTGAGATGATGCAAAAGAAATAGGAGACTGTACTTGATTCTGCAGTCTGTTGTTTCTTGATGACTTTTCATAACATTTATCTTACTATTTTTAATCCCTTTAAAAACAATTGTTCCAAAAGTTGCCTAAACCTGTGACTTGATGGATGTCAGAATTATTTCTGAGTGGATGACTTTTCCATTTGCAATGCAAGCTTTTGAAGTGTGGTGTGTGTGTGTGTGTGTTTGTTTTTAAGAACAGTTATTTTATAAAGAAGGGTGAAAGTTTTGAGTTTTTCTCAGAAAGGGTAACCCTTACATGAGGCAAGATTCTGTAGTATTTTTTTTCTCTTTATATTTATCTTTAAAGTATCAGGAAATACATGCATTTGAGGGAAAGCTGATCCATTTAAAGATGTGTGCAGCAGTTGTACAAGAGAGGAGTGTGATCAGATTTGTAATGAGAATGTATTTGTGACCCATTGATGAAGTGGGAAAATCTTTGCAAATGTGTTGGGTGTTTGTTGGTGTTTTGTGGGTGTTTTTTTTTTTTTTTTTTTTTTTAATACTTTACAAGCACAGTGTTATGAATGCGGAAGCCTCGTGTCCTTACAGGGTGTGGCATCCATGAAGGGCTGAGAACATTAGGTTTAGTCGTTGAAGGGCCAGTCTTCAGTCTTAATGGGACTTTTGCTTGAATTGCGTGTTTCTAGGTTTTTTCCCCTCCAACAGAAGCAACTCTTTGAAATTATCTCAAGTATGTATTTTTTTTTTTTCCTGAGCTCTGCTGCAAAGAGAGGCTGGACCAAGAATCTTGAGCTCAGATAAAGCGTCAGGCCCCACTACGGTCTGACTTGGATGTGTGGTGCAAGGGCAAATAGACCCCCTCCCACAGGTACCAAGTGCTATCTCCTTTCCCAGGCAAGGGAGGTGGATGCTGTCAGTGGGCCACAAAGACCTGGGGTTGATGTACTGTGCCAGAATCCCTGTATAGCTCCTGTCAGCTGCCACTAAGCTTTTCCTATTACTGTTACTACCTGTATGTAGTACCTAATGTAATTACTGATAATGCTTTCTTGAATCATAGAATCATTAAGGTTGGAAGGAACCTTTAAGATCATCAAGTCCAACTGTCAGCGCAACACTGCCACCATGCCTACTAGACCATGTCCCAAAGTGCCACGTCTGTATGTTCTTTGAACATCTCCAGGGATGGTGACTCCACCACTTCCCTGGGCAGCCTGTTCTAGTGCTTGACCCCTCTTTCAGTGAAGAAATTTTTCCTAATATCCAATTCAAACCTCCCCTGTCGCAACTTGAGGCCGTTTCCTCTCATCCTATTACTAGTTACTTTGGAGAAGAGACCATTGCCCACCTTGCTGTAACCTCCCTTCATGTAGTTACAGTGAGCAATAAGGTCACCCCTCAGCCTTCTCTTCTCCAGACTAAACACCCCCAGTTCCCTCAGCCGCTCCTCACAGGACTTGTTCTCCAGATCCTTCACCAGCTTCATTGCCCTTCTTTGGGCACCTCAGTGTCTTTTTTGTAGTGAGGGGCCTAAAACTGAACACAGCACTCAAGGTGCAGCCTCACCAGTGCTTGAGTACAAGGGAACAATCACTTCCCTAGTCCTGCTGGCCCACACTATTTCTGATACAAGCCAGGATGCCATTAGCTTTCTTGGCCACCTGGGCATGCTGCTGGCTCGTATTCAGCTGGCTGTCAACCAACACCTCTAGGTCCTTTTCCGCTGGGCAGCTTCCCAGCCACTCTTCCCCAAGCCTATAGGGTTGCATGGGGTTGTTGTGACCGAAGTGGAGGACCCAGCACTTGGCCTTGTTGAACCTCATACAATTGATCTTAGCCCCATCGATCCAGCCAATCCAGATCCCTCTGCAGAGCCTTCCTACCCTCAAGCAGATCAACACTCCTGCCCAATTTACTGTCATCTACAAACTGACTGAGGGTGCACTCAGTCCTCTCATCTGGGTCATTGGTAAAGATACTAAACAAGACTGGCTCCTGAACTGAGCCCCAGGGGACACCACTTGTGACCGGCTGCCAACTGGATTTAACTCTGTTCACCAAAACTCTCTGGGCTTGGCCAGTTTTTTATCCATCAGAGTACACCCATCCAAGCCATGAGACACCAGCTTCTCTCGGAGAATGCTGTGGGAGACAGTATCAAAGACTTTGCTGAAGTCCAGGTAGATAATGTCGACAGCCTTTCCCTCATCCCCTAGGCGGGTCACCTGGTTATAGGAGATCAGGTTGGTCAAGTAGGATCTACCTTCCATGGGCCCATGTTGGCTGGGCCTGATGCCCTGCTTGTTCTGCACATGCCTGGTGAGAGCACTCAAGATGAACCACTCCATAATCTTCTCCTGCACTGGGGTCTGATGAATATTGTTGTATCAAATAGAAATACTCAGTGCATTTTTCTTTTATGACTGCCAACTCCTATTTGGTTTTAGGTCAGAAAAAAATCACTTCTGTGTGTAATGAGAAACGTGGCATTTACTGCTTCTGCCAGTCAGCATTAATACGATGCTGTCTTTCATTCTGTAGTGAGAAAACACTCTTACTGAGCTACTTTACCATGTGCTGTGCATACCAGATTTTTTATTATGTTTCTCAATTTTATCTAGCCAAGTATTTTAGTATAAGAAGTGTATTCTCAGATATAATTACTGGGAGGAATAGGAGGTTTCAGAATATGTCCCAAGAGGTTTAATGGATTCTAAAATACACTTTATTGTGGAGAACATTTATGCTCCAGCTATGCTGTGTAACTGTCCTGTGAAAGAATTGTTTGCTCTTTTATATAGACTTGGTCAGAAAACTTTATTTCAAATGTTTTATTCTGAAAACAAGAAATAATTTTTGCCAAATAATTCTTTTAACAAAGCACAGAAAAAGAATCCTTGTCAATAGTAGGGCTTTTTCGTAGTTAATTAATGCAAGGAAGACCAAAATTATATTCAAAGATTTTATATTCATTTTTACTACATTAATTCCCTAGAAAATAATTTGACTGTTTCTTGGGAACATTTTGTGTGAGTAAAGTTAATAAAATAATCTACAATACAACTGCTTATTTTGAAATATTTAGTTTCTCTCTCACACCCAAGTACTTCACTATCAATATTAAATTATACATTTAATTGCATACTTCAGAAATGTTGCATTACTTTTAATTAGAAAAATAGAGAATTAGTGTAGTAGCAGTACTTTCAGTGAACTACTGACTTGAGTGAATTTTCAGAATTTTCATTATAGATAAATTAACTTTAAACAAAAGAGGGGGGAGGGGTTGTAAATGAGGGACTCTACTCTTACCTTGACTTTCACCAGAGCAGAGAATATTTGGAGAAGACCTTTGGGCTGTGAAGTTTTTTGGGGCATGGAAAGATTTTCTTGTTCTCTCTTTTTGCTCCTTCTATGCACCTAAGATTATTTTTCCCATTTGTGTGCTTCTACCTTCGGAGCAGACCTGTGACAGAAAAGGGAGAAGTTTTGCTAATAAATTGAATTGAGTTTATTTTTGTGTGTACAAGTACTTTCTGTGAAGAAAGGGGAATTAATGTCAAAGCATGAGATGATGATAGATTTCAAATGCTTCCTACTAGGACAATGTGTTCAGGGATGCGAGTTAGAAGACTTCGAACAGCTGCCTTTTTTCACGTTTTATGCTTTTAAGGAACAGATTAGAATGTCTCCTGCAGATCCTCCAGTTTTTCCATACTGGAAGGCTCTGTGCTGGGACAGGATAGATTATGACATTATTTGATTAAATAAAGGCTTTCATGTAAAATAAATGATCTGTCTTCAGATTATTATTTGAAGGGGTTTCTTGAAAACAGTAATTCTTGTCACAAAGTTTTTGTGTTCAGCAGACTGTTGGGAGTTTACGGAGAAGATGGAGTCAGACATTTGTTGGAGGTGAATAGTGAAAGGGTGAGGGGGAACACACAAGATGCAGTATTGGAAGTGCTGATTTCTAAGTAACAGTATTTGAGAATTCACATAGACGTTAACATGGTTTTCTTTGCTTTCCTTTGTTAACACGGAGAAGAATGTTCTTTGTATGAAACTTAAAAAGGCATCTAGCTAACAAAGTGATGGTTAGAAAAAAGAAGGTTCTGTGTGGAATTGTACTTACAGGGTTGCCACATCAGAGCAGTTTTGGATACATGTTTTTGATCTTTCTTGGACTTTAGAAGTCGTCTTTTACCATTTTCTTAGGGGCTGTGGGGAGAAATCAGGGAACTTAGAGAGCATTTTCTATTCTGTCGATTTTTCTAGAACTGTATGTTTACTGACTTTTGGAGTAAGACCAACCATGTGATGGAGACACGTAGCAAGCTCCTAACATTTAAATTTGTTTCGTACTGATAAGGACCTTAAGTAGTAAATACTCTTGGTGGATTTGAACGGCTAAGCTTGGATAAAGTCATGTTAGATTAAAATGAACAATTATCTCTTCAGCTTTGTATTACTAAATTTAGTATTGGGCAGTCTACTAAGTAGTCTATTGAGTATTGGTTTAAAGAAATTCTGTAACAAGCTTTGCTTGAGAAGCGGTACTGTGGTACAGATGTTTGTGTGGATAAAGCTTTAAAGGTCAAATAATTGTACCTTTCAAGCTTTTAAAACCAATATTCAATAAAAGGTTGTGTTCCTTCTAGAAATAACACTGTAGCTAGGAATATGAGTTCGAGCATTTTTAGAGTTAACTTTCTCCATTACTATTATATTACTTGCCTTTCTGGCTTGCGTTTTTTTTAGGCTAGGGTGAAGGTAACTGTGAGTTGTTTTGCCCAATTCATTGAGAATGAAGGGGAAAAAAACATCCTTGTGTTTTTGTTTTGTTTTGTCTTTCCTTGTAAATTGTGTTTGTAAGTAAATCTTTATCTGTCCATCTGCAGACATTAATTACTCCTATCTGATTAATGAAACTTAAGGGAACACAGACCTACTCAATACAACCGTCTGTATTTTCAGAGGGCTTCTTAGTGCTTTGCTTTCTGGAGTTAGAATTAAGGTTAAGCTTGTCCAACTTTTACACAGTTCTGCTCTGCCTTTTGGAGTTGAATATACTTGCAACATGGTTTTGGGTAATTGTGGTAGTATACTCAAAAGCAAGCTGGTGTCTACATGAGGAAATAGCCAGTAATTTCTGAGCAGTGTGGGCTGAAGGGTAGGATAACCCGTTGCTAGCCTTTTCCCCGGTCTTTGTGATACCCTAATCTGTTAGGGTAGTGAGGAGGCATTTTCGTTAAAGTTTCCTTCTGGAGTAGAAAGTAATACCGAATGTTATAGGCTGTGGGCTGGCTGCCCCTGTCGAGGACTAAGTTGGCAGTGCCTACTCATTGTGCCTTGAAGCAGCTATGAGGCACCTGGACAATGTGATAGCTGAGAGGTCAGTGCATTTTGGGTAGGAAATCAATTTGGCATGGATGCAGGTTGTTTAAAAACACCATCAGTTTGTTGCTTATTTTGACTCGGTTTCCCCTAGCTTTTACCTGTTCTCTTGCAACGTATCTGCTCTCCTTCAAACTTCTCTGTTGAAAAAAAAATTTTCAGTCAGACTGCAGTTTTGTAATAGGAGACCAACTTCTCGTTTCGTTGTTCCACCTCTCCTCTATGCAGCAACATGGTCTTTGCCTATGGAAATGATCACACCATTACAAACGCTAGTTTTCGCAATAGCAAGATGAATTGTTTAAGATGGAGGCTCTTGAAAAAATTGTATGGGATTTTTGTTCTTTAGTACAGAAAGCATTGTGGGATTAATTTATGTGTGTCTTAATTTATGGGAACAGCAAGAGACCAAAATGTGGAAGTCCTGATTTTTCAGGAAGAAAAATCTTGAATAATTTCTGATTCCTGAAATTTTCTAGAAAATAATCACCTGCAGGGTTTTTTGTGCACTGATCAAAACATATGCTTAAAACAGTCTTATTAAGAATATTAAAACAAGCTGATAATATGAAAGTCTGTTATTACTAGAAATATGTTTGAGTTTATCTTAGGAAAAAATAGTTCCTGCAAAAATCAAACACTTTGAGGACAAATAAAACTGTTTAACTATATATATATATAGCTATATATACTTGCTAATTGAGTATATAGAATAAACCAAAAATCCTAGCAGGGACGATAACAGCATTTGCAGCGAATGGTGGGTCACCCGGTTGCACCAGGCAACATTGAGTGGGGTGTAGTGAGTAATGCAGTTATTTTTGAACCAAGTACTTTTGCTTTCCCTATACATAAGATTATTGTATCACAATAGTATCAATAACGTGACCATTGTTAATGGTGCCACCTAGTCATATTATGTATCTAGTGCATTAATTTATGTTTAGGTGTCACATTTACATTAATATATCTGGGAATTGGTGTGGTGTATAGTAATTGTGGAGGGTGGAGGTCAGGCTGCCTGGCAGGGGCTGAGAGTTTTTGTTGGAAGAAGCTCGCAAAAGAAAAGTCTCTCTCTATAAATAGGACTGATGAATGCTTTAACAAATTAATCTGTTTTCCACTCTTACATGGAAACAAATAGCTTTTAATATGCTTAATTTCAGATTTCCTCATAGTGCCAATCAGTCAACTCTAATTAAAACTAGTGTTAGAAGTATGTCAAGAATCAGGTCTTGTAATTTGAAAAGGAATCTTGACCAAATTAATTAAATGTTGAACTTACTCATGCATTGTTACTGATTTTTGCTTAGTCTTTCTACTCATGTAGCACTGTAAAAATACTGATTTTAAAAGTTTTGTGTATCTTCTGGGGCTTAGAGATTTTTTTCTGGGAAAATTTTAAAGCTCTGTAATCACTAGAATTTTTCAATGTCCTTAATCTACTGTGTGTGTGCGCGCTATACACACACACGTATATATGCACGTATGTTTACAGTCACAACTCCTAGGGTTTGCTTATCTTCTATAAATTTGCTGAATTTGCATCTCTAAGAGCTGGAAAACCACTTCCTTTTCCTTTTGTTAATGTCAGTCTTCTGTCATAACTCTTCTACAGTATGAAACAAAGTATTTAGTGTTAACCTCCAGGCTTACAGCTAATGTGTCTCTTCCTGAGATTGTTTAAAAAGGAATTAAAAAGGTTATTTTATATGCTGACTGTTACAGGAGACATGGTAGTAAAATGTTCCTAACAGTCTGTTGATAGATTTCTTTTGCCAAGTTGTTGATGCTAGTATTGCCTTTATGTGAAAAGTCAAAGGAAAAACAAGATGTTGAAAGCACATGTTTTAAAGAGCACTATGTATGTATTTGAGGATATGCTACCTAAATTTATTTAAAAAATCTAGAATAAAGACCCTCAACCTTCTCTATAAGTTATTTGATGTTTTGGCATATATTTCCAAATATAAGTTCCTTTTATGCTCCTAAACTGATACTAAATTAATGAACATCAGGTTCATCTAGATGTGTCATCTGCTACTTGAAGAAATATTGGCAGTTCATCCAAGCAGAGAAAACTCCTCACAGACTCTTTAACAATGTGTAATTTCTTAATGAAGTTCATAAACTGAACTAGGAGATTACATCTTGCCATTGTAACGACTGTCCTGATATGAATCTGTGCAAACAAGAGGAGTATCATGTTATTTCTATGCCTTGCCCCGGTGTTTATCAAGTAGCTTATTTCAGTGTTAGAAGATGTCCAGCTTCTGTTTCTATATTACTTGTTTCACAACTCAGTTCTTAAACTGGAAAAGAATATGGCTAAGTTTATCAGGGAAATGAGTATAGCAGTAGTTCCTTAACACTGGGGAAGGACAGAAAAAAAATGGTAATATTAGTTCACTAAAGGTAGTTTTGCCAAGTGCTTTGGGGTTTTTTTTTGTCAAACTCCTTGTCTTTTTGACTGAGACACTAAATCTGGGCAGGAGGTCGGTTTTTGTGTAAATGTTTCCTTTTAAACTTTCTTGAAAAGGCCACAGAGCTGTGTATATTGGAGTTCACGTCCCATTTGGAAAGCAAGGCCGTCGACGGCATAGGCATCGTGGGCACAGACATCACAGAAGAAAAAAAGAAAAAGAAACTGACAGAGACGATGGCCGAGAATCTCCATCGTATGGTAAGAAATCTGTTGTGCAAGTTCTTTGTCTCCTGGGAATAAACTTGTAGTAGTTAATCTGGACTTAAACGTTGGCTGTTTTGTGCCCTTTCTTTTATTCTCACTGTAATTAATGTCTTTCTATATATGGTCAGGCAAGGATTTTGTGGTTGTGTTTTATCTAAATTGTAAGCTGTTGGACTTCATCCAGGTGTCTGTGTGAATTTTCAGCAGCCTGCACTGAATAGGTTAGACTAGAGCTTTGTAATACTCACCCGTAGCGTAAAAAGCTGGGTTACTTTAATTAAGACACCTTTTTTCCAGATTATGTAGTCTTGTATTATTCTTCCTCTGTCACTCAAGATTTTTGAAAGTATGAATATAGCTGTGAAGCAGCATTTGCTATGGTAATTTGATTAATGATGTATTAAAATACTTACTTCATCCTTCTTGCTCTCTGTTAGTAAAGGAATTGTACTGCCTCCTAAGTTACAGTTTTGGATCAGATACTGCCCCCCTGGCCTGCCTTTTATCCTCAAGAAATTATGACTTTGTTATATCATTCCCTGAAATGAAATTATTTGGCAGTACTCTGAGCAGCTTTTCTCCAGGACCTCAAACACGCTTTTATTCCTAGACTGTAATGAATGAGAAAGGTATGGTGCAATGTTCCACATCAAGTGTGAACACCATGCTGTTCACTGTCACCTTTCTATGATTAAAACCATGTTCTACATTGGGCGAGTTCCCTGAAACAAAGTAGATTCCAAATAGGAATGCTTGGACAAGTCTCCTTTTACCATTCTTCTACAGTACTTGGTTTCATCCACCTTCAAAAGTTTCCCCTCCCAAATACAAATTATCATCATTTGATCTTATGTTTATAGTCTTGCTGTACAGGTTCTGAAGCAGCAAGTCATATTAAATAGATAGAAAATAACTTCTGTCTTTTGGTTACTTCTCTATCCTGCATGGCAGGATTTGGGGGATATGTTGGTTTGGGGACAGAAACAATCTGCTGTAGATCTTTATTGATAATGAATGTTGTTTGTATTCAAGAGCTCATTTCAGAATTATGTTATTGGATGGTGATGTGTGCCAGAACAACAAAGCAAAAGCAAAATTCAATTCTGAATGAAATTTATTAGTAATTCAGATCTTGTGTCTAAATCTAAAAGGCAATTTTCCTTCCGCAGTGGAAGCATACAGTTGTATGTTCAGATATAGCAACTGTGAGAGTGATGTTTCAGTGAACAAAGTAAAGTTTTTAAAATTGGGATTTACCTGGATTTTCTACCTCTGGCCTTCCTTGAGATAACATTGAACTCTTGTAATTAGAAAGCTTTCCCTTGAGTTGAAACAAGATCTGTGTGTAGGTATTAAAAATATCCCTAAACCCATGGGGTTTTTTATTCCTTTTTGAAAAAATTTTGCTCGTAGCAATAAAATCCGTTACTTAACATTTGATCAATAAAGATAGTTAAATTTTGTTACGAGTTGTTACTGGGCCTCCTTCACTAGGCATTATACTATGAGAAATTAAAATATTTCCTCAACATTTTAGCTGTGTAGTTTTTACTTTCCTATGTTCATTTATGAAAAGTGCTCTAACCATACAATGAGAAAGTTAATAGTTTTTTCCCACATAAGTAGCAACAAGCCATTGAAAAATCTGCTACTCTAACAATATTAGTGTCTCTGTACCCACTAGGTAGAGGGGGAAAAGGAAAAAAAAATAATATCTGTAAGTCAGGCTTATAGACCATCAACCTGTTTGGTCCCATCTGTGTCATGTATGTCTCCCCCCAGCCCTAATTAGTGTCTGTTTCATGATGGTATCATTTATTTTGTTCTCAAAGTAAAAAGATGATTTCTAGCCCTTTGGTATGTTAATTTTTACTTTTTTAAACAATTTTGCTGTTGATGTTTATTTTTGTATTGTTAATCTTTAGAAGAGCTAAAAATCACAGAATCACAGAACGGTAGGGGTGGGAAGGGACCTCTGGAGATCATCTAGTCCAACCCCCTGCCAGAGCAGGGTCACCTACAGCAGGACCACGTTCAGGCAGGTTTTGAATATCTCCAGAGCAGGAGACCCCACAGCCTCTCTGGGCAGCCTGTGGCAGGGCTCTGTCACCTCCCAGTAAAGAAGTTTTTCCTCATGTTCAGAGGGAACTTCCTGTGTTCCAGTTTGTGCCCATTGTCCCTTGTCCTGTCGCTGGGCACCACTGAATAGAGTCTGGCCCCGTCCTCTTGACATCTACCCTTGAGATATTTATAAGCATTGACATGGTTCCCTCTCAGTCTTCTTCCCCAGGCTAAACAGCCCCAGCTCCCTCAGTGTTTCCCCATTAGAGAGGTGGTCCAAACCATAAATTTCCAGATGTTTTGTTTACAGAAACAATGAAAAATTTTATAAGGGCCTAATTTTAATGAAGTGTCCATGTTTCTTTTGTTCGTCATCCTTCTTGAAGAGGATCTTGTTTTGCGTATTTCTAACGGAGAGCAGGAGATTTAACTTTTATGTGGTGTTTCTTGCATAATAAAGTATGAATTCATTTAATTGTTCAGTTTCTCCTTTTTCTTCAAGACACACCATCCCAACGAGTGCAGTTTATCTTGGGTACTGAAGATGATGATGAACACATTCCCCATGATCTCTTCACTGAAATGGATGAACTTTGCTTCAGGGATGGAGAAGAATACGAATGGAAAGAAACAGCTAGGTATGCTAAGAGTAGATTGTTTCAAGGTATATCTTGTAATGATTTTATTTCAAAGAACTGCAAACCAGGTCTAAGTTAGAATGTTCATCAACTATAGGAGTCGTTCACTCAATTCATACTCAGAAAATCAAAGCTTTTTTTCTTTTTGTCCAACTCTGGAAGATTCAGTATGGTTTCCCAAGAGACCCTGAGTCTTACTGGTTCTGTGTTGACTTTTCCTAAAACTGATTGTGCCAAGCATTGTGAAAGGTACAATGGTGTTTAGTTATAAATACAGGTGTTCAGCCATGGAGCACAGTATTTGCAATCTCAGCAATCTCTTTGCTCTATTATTGCTGATATATAGGTATTGGGGTTTTTTATTCAAACATGAAGAATGTGTATTTGCATACGTTCTTCTTGGTAGTATTTGATTAATTTTTTTTTTTTTTTCTTTTTTTAAATTGCATGTGTGAACATTACAGGATACCACAATTAATTTTGGCCCATATTAGTTAAGTTACTTCCTTTTACAGATGCGTTGTAATAAGTTCTTCTGCATTCAGTGCTTCTAATTACCTTATTGCATGCTAGCTTTTGCAGAAGTTACATAATGCTTGTGGGTCAGAATCAAAATCAACTTAGTTACACGTATTGGTATTACCTAGCTCTTAAATGTCCGACTTGGTACCCTAAGAGACTTGAACATGGTATGTGGTGTTTCAGCCAGCTTTCTAATTCTAAAATCCAATAAAACCAAGATATGCAAATCAGCTAACAAGGCACAATCCCACACTGTTCACAAGAACTCATGAGTAGACAAGTATTGGTCAAACCAAAAGAAATAAAATGGGTGAAAACTAAAATATTTGAGTGTGGTTAAAAGGCCTAATAAAATGTTGTTACTGTCAGTTGGGTTGTCTGAGAAAGTGAAAGCTGGTATGAGCTGATGGGATTTCTTGTTCCGTGTCATACAGAAGCCACAGGGAAGTATAGGTTTGCTTGCCAAATTGTTTGTCTTCCAGGAGAAATATAAATGTGTGTATCTGTATGCATTTTAGGTGGCTGAAATTTGAAGAGGATGTTGAAGATGGTGGTGATCGATGGAGCAAGCCTTATGTAGCAACTCTGTCTCTGCACAGTCTCTTTGAACTGCGAAGCTGTATTCTTAACGGGACGGTCATGTTGGACATGAGAGCAAACACACTAGATGAGATAGCAGGTTGCAGCAAACCTTTTTTTTTAATATTTTATTCCTAAGTTTTAATCTATAACTTGAGACATTTCTGATAGTGTCTTTACGTTCTTGAAAATACTATATTGAAGAAACAGGTATGTGCATGCTTACTGCAGTTTTCATCATCTGGTTATAAAGAGCAGATCCTACAAACTTCACTTATAAGGAGCTACACTGGATGAGTGCGACCTTTTTATTGCGTATTTTAGGATGAGGCCCAGAATTTGCCTTTATGTTCTAATCCCTGAATGTGTTCTTTGTCTTTTTTTCTACAGATGAAATGTAAATATCTGCCAGAACATTTTAGGACTTATTTGTGCACTTTAGTACCATATTTGTTAATCATAAGTTGGCTGATCTTAACTTGATGCCATTAGTGCAGTTGATTGTTGCACATCTGGTATTTTTTTTCACCTTTAAAAGAGGTGAGCAGAAATAAATTTTCTTCATGTTGTTTGACCTACTGTGTTGAATGTCCTCACTAATCACATGGTCATTTTGGATACTAGAAAAACAGCTTTGAAGACTTTTTCATATATATATTTTTATA
>KL269659.1:10382-22020 GCA_000699545.1 Podiceps cristatus | reverse complement strand
GGAATGGGAAGGATTCTTCCTTGACATTATTGTTTTAAGCATGATGTCATTATATAGGGAGCAGAGTTTGACACTTTCATCGCAAGTAATCTGCCTTTTAGCTTAAGTGCTGGGGAAGCAAATATTGTGACATTTTAGAAAGTCACTGGGATAATACTAAGTGTCTTTCAAATACAAAATGGTAATTTACATTTGAATGCCTTGGTGTCTGTTCCTGTTAGGAACAATTTCTCTGTCCTACTTACTTTAAAAGACCAAACGCCAGGAAAGAATCAAGAGGTTCTTCAGAGCAATTTAAATCATTTTTAAAAGGCTGCTGTTTATAGTATGTACTTTGTTGCAAATGGGAAATACTTATGTTGGCCTGTTTGACAGGAAAAACCGTCTTCAAAGTGGTAAGCGACCTTCGGCCCCTATTTGAAATGTGAATGTATTTTATAGCAGAACCCCAAAACATGCCATGAATCAGACCTAATTTTATACAGCATCTCTATCTGTGCTCTGCTGTAGTCGTGCATGTTGCAGTACATGATCATAGAAGGCAAGTTTGGCGCTTCTTTAGCATGCCAACTGCCATAAAGAGCACAGAGTCGGTTTTAAAAGTAAGAAAAAACCTACTGCTTCATCATTTTGTTGCTAAAATCCATGTGATTGTTGTATGTGGGGAGAACTAAGTGGTGGCGTCAAACTTTCTGAAACCTATGCGGAACAGCACTTTGCTAAAGCAATTTAAAAATAAAGCCTTCTGTATTTCTTGATATGTGCTGTTATGATTGAGCAGGGTAATTAGACAGCATATTGTTCACTAAACAAAACACTTCTATGTGACATACTTGAATTATAGTGGTTATTAACTGACAAATCTCTATTATTCATCTTGCTGTATGCCTTAAAGATTGCCGGATCAGCAAGTTTAACAAATATCAGTGGACAGTGCTGATTTAGGGGAAAAGTGGTGATGTTTAATTGGTCCCCCTCTATGACAGAAAAAGCCTTGTGTGGTTTATTATGCTGAAATTAAATGGTTAAAGTTTAGAGTTCATGGCTAGTTTAAATATCTGTGCTGCTACTTCAGAATACTTAATCTGAGGCACTAAATGTGAAATTACAGGCTGTGCTAAAAAAGTAAGCAAAACCTCTCAGTGTATTTCTTCATCATGTTGCACTTTTGGACGAGGAAAGGAGAATAGCTCTGGATTTGCACAAGGTTAGAAATAGCCTGATTTGCTTCTTCGAATCTTCAGCCAAATTCAGTACCTTAGGGCTGCATCATGCAGGCTCATAGAGGGCACCCCCAGCCTTCATCTAATCACGTCAGGCAGCCAAAAATGGGAGACAGAACAAACAACAACAACAAAAAAGAGCAGCAGCTAAGTAAGCTTTTTTTAGGAATGAGATCTCTCGAGTTGAGTTTGTCAGAACGGGGCATACTGGGCTGCGGCAGCTCGTGCAGTTGTGTTTGGCCTTAGCTGCCATTCTGTGAAAGAGGATGGAGGTAGCTGGAAGGCTAAATACGGCACTCTGCCAGCACGCCTGCGTCGCTGTGTGGAAGTTCTTTAATCTCGGTGAATGAAGGAGTGCCGTTTATCACACTAAAACCTTTTCATGACTCATTAATAAACTTTCTCTTATCTAATTGCAGTGCTTTAGTAGGATACAGGATAACCTCAGTGTGCTATTAAAGAAAAATTAGATTTTCTTGTCATGAAAAATGCAAAGTTACTCATTGAAAAGCTTATAATTTCAGTAGCAAATGAGGCATGAAATATATTGCCAAAAATGCAGCACCCAAAACCACTAACGGTAAATATTTTATCTTGGTGCTAATTAAGAGCTTTAATTTAAAACTGAGCATTCTAAATTTTCACAATAATAAAATTAACCTAACGATACCAGTGTAGCCTTAGTAACGTGCCCTGTTATTCTGGCCAGATTCTGTCCTCAAGTTGCACGTTGCTGATGGCAGAGGATGTTCATAGCTCCAGCAGTAAGCTGAAGTTTCTCCTTGTCTTCATAGTGCCTTTTTATTTACTTGGAAGTTGATTTAGAACCTGAAGACCAAATAATTGTGAGTTTGTGGTTTCATTAACTGCAAGAAAAATAGTTCTATGTAAGAAAAAACCCCGATATCTCCCTCCCCTCGGTTTCTTAATTTGACTTTCCTTTAACAGGAGCTGTTTAATTATCATTAGAGTTTCTATTAATATAAATCTGAAAAAATGTGGTATCTTGGTTTCTGCTGTTATTTCATGATTTTCTTCTGGTTTTCAGATCCTCTCTTTTAGTATAGCCAGCGTACCCTTAATCAGGTGCCTGTTTGAGGCCCAAATTTGAAGCATAAACACTCATCCTCTGAAGCTTAAAATAGTAGGTGTGATTTAAAAAAAAAAAAAAAATAAAATTAATGCTCAGCTTGAGAGCATTTTTGTGAAGTGATGTTTTTGCATATAGCTGTACTTCTGTAGCTTTTTTAGGTTGTGCTTATATATGGGTGGTGATGGAAGCTGTTTGCTGCCTGTCCGTACAGCATCCGGCTCTGCGGCAGCTGTCCGGAACCGGGTCTGTTCTGGGGGTGCCTCTTCAGTTTGATGTTCCCTCTAGTGTTTGAGGACTGGAAATGCTGAGTCTAATCTTTGTCAGGTTGCTGCAAAATGACCAAAGACGCTCTCTAGCAACACCTTGAAAGCCAAGGCAGGGTTTTGTGTCGCAAAAGTCAAAGGGAGGGAACGCGGGGGCTTGGCTTTAGATTCAGTGGATGTAATTGCCGCATTATCAGCTGACTTTGTCCGTGTGCTCTGCTCCGGGTGACCTTTGGCGTGTAGGACCAGAGTCTGAACGGCTTCCGTGTCATCACACCACATTTCTTACCTCTCTGGGCAGACCAAACGTGGAGCCTTTCTAAGCAGAGTTTGATTTCGGTGCTGCTTAGATGACTATCTCCCAAGCTATTTATTGGTTTCATCAACACAGTAAATTGTCTCAAGTCTCCTAAAGAAGTACTTACAGAGATTTCTATGGCTGATTAATTGCAACAGTTTGCTAGATAAGAATAAAGACAAATGATTATTTAAGCCTGCTTATGTACCATGACTCTTTCTTCCTTGATTGTGGTAGAGTGCCAGCTGATGAAGACAGAACGACCTAAACCAAACACATTTATCATTAGATGCCTCCAGTGGACCACAGTAATTGAAAGAACATTTCATGTGGAGACTCCAGAGGAGCGGTATGTTTCATTCATATTTAATACATAAACTACTTGCAAAAGCAGATGCAAGTGTTCAACATTAATAGCAACTCCTTTGCTGAAGCTCTTATTATTATCAGATGATGTACGTCTAGACTGAAAAGCGACAAATCATTTTTGAGTGCCTCAGTTTTACTGCATGTTCCAGTATAAAAGATAACTTAAAGGGAGTTTCACAGAGTGGATTTTGTGTAGTATTTGTAAATGACATGTTGCTAGGTTGGATACCTAAAACGGACAGGTGCAGGTGTGTACCTGCACACAAGTAATTATTTCTGGAAACTCAGGGTTCATTTTTCACTGGAAATGTTGTGGTATGTGAAACGAAGGGTTTCTGACCTAGGAGTTTCTGGAAGAATGAACGTAAGTGAAATAGGGATTCAGGCAAAGTTGAGTTGTATCATAATACTGACCTTTTAAAGTCTTTTTAGACACCTTGTTTTTGAAGGAAAAAAAGTTGTATCGTTGCTGATTGCTAATGTTTTATGCAAATTAGATAATAAAGGTGATAGTTATCTGCTGCAGGTGCAGATTTTTGTTTCAGCTGTTGGGAAACAAAGCTAAGAGCATGCATGCCATGCTCTCATCATTGGAGAATTGATCTCTTACCTCCTGAGAGAACAGTTTTCCAGCACAGCTATTCTACAATTACAGAGTATTTAAATATTTACTTGCTCTTCAGGAACTGAACTTAAATTATTCCAGTACCATTGCCCTAGGGGAAAGGATGTTTCAAAACCCTTGTCCTCCCTAGCTATGACACTAGCCTATGTTTATTTTTAAGATCAGAAAATTCTACCTAATATTATTTGCTTTTTTCTTTCACCGCCTTTATGTGTACTGATTTAAAGAAGGTTCCTGTTTATTGCTTTTGATTCTCCTACAATAATCAGAAGAAGGTGAAACCAAATTAAAATCCAAAAAAAAATAAATTGGTCCTTGTTTCTTTTAGTAGCTTTGTGGTCAGTGACCCTAAAAGAAGTGAATAACAGATTCCACTTGGGGGAAGATTGTATTTCAGTCTTGTTTTGTTCCCTCCTAGCCAATTAAGTCAGCTTTATGACACTTCAGGGCTCAGAGTGTTAGTCACCTCTGTTGTGTACGCTTGAGACATAAAAGCTGAGGGTGAAATTCTGGTCTCCCAGAAATCAAAGATACTCAGTTCAGGAGGGCCGAGATCTCAACTGAGTCAGTAACATATCTTAAAAGAGATGCAAAGAAAGATGTGCCTTTTGCTTTCTCTGTGCTTTTAAAACCAACATTTGTTTTTTTGACAGAGATGGAGAGATAAAAATACAGAAGAAAAAGTTGTTTTTATAAAAAGTTCTGAATATGAAAAATGACTAGTAAATAAAGGAGTGTGTGTGTGATGGTGAATGAAGTAGTCTGTGCTGGGAGCATAGGGAGAATGTTCAGAATGTTTAGGATTACCTTGCTGCTCCAGACAGGGATGGATAGTACACGTTCAGACAAAATCTAAAATAAAAAATGCATGGGGCAGAAAAGGCCTTATGTGTAATTTGTGCAGTTTTTATTAGAATCTTATGTTGGATACTTTTTCCCATGGACTGTGCTTCCTCTGGGGAATGATTTGCCTCTTCCATCCATCACAAACTGAAATTCATGTGTTCAGATACCGTGGGGTTTTGTTTTGTTTTGTTTTGTTTTTTTTAATAATTTCATAGAACCAGGGAAAAATTTGACATTGATTAGGGTGGCATGGCTTCACTGCGGGTTGTGCATAGAGTTGTTCAGCATTAGCTACTTCTGTTCCTGCTGTAGTAGCAAAGTATTTTACCTGGGATGTCCTTGGGAGAGGAGTTTAGGCAGTGCCCAAAAAATAACTAAACCACTGGATCCTATTCCTTGCATACAAAAGATAGTAAAACATGGTAAATTCACATACTCCACTGAACATGTCACCAGCCTCTGTATGCCTTAAAGCCCACCCCAAAACCCTGTAAGCCCTTACGAGTTGTATGCTTTATGTTCAATAAATGTGCAGTGAAATGAAGTGAAGGCAGGAACTTTCACTTCAGTAATTTCTAAAGGTGTGAAATTTCCTAGAAGACACTGGAGTGGAAGTGGTGTCCATCGGAATTGAAGGGGTCAGTATTAGAGCACCCACTGCTGAAACAGCTGTGGAAACCAAGGCCTGTGCCCAAGATGAAATGTCACTGCTCTTGCTGACATTCTGCTAAACTTTACACAGGAATTGCTGTACTCTGTCATCATCATTACAACGAAGGAATAACCTAAGTATCCTGGGCTTTAATACATTCTCCTAGAACACCCCCTGCCATTAAAATTTGGGATATATGTGCGAAGAGGTGGCATAGTGCCCCCAGCAGTTGGATATACGTGTTTCAGTGCACCATAGGAATGGAGAAGCTGTGTTTGATTGCTTTGTGCTGCATGGGAGCCTTTTTGGTTTTGGCAAGTCTGTTTTTGTTATGTAAATCTCTGTATCACCGGGTCATATCTTGAGCTGCTGACTGAAGGTCTATTAGAAATTCTGTTGTCTGAAAGGCCTTATATTGTATCCAGACTGGCAGAATGTCAGTTGTCTCTTGTTTCTAGTAGAACTAATACAGATATATGTTAAAAGTTCTCTTAAAAATGCATTTTTACGGGGCTTGAAAATGCACATAATTCATTGTATGTTGCATTGATTCATCAGAGAGCATTAGTTGCTCTGTATTCCTTGGTGACCCTTGCCATGGCAGATGGTAATCTAAAGTCACAAGTAACAAATGTCTTTGCTTATATTTTTGCCAGGGAAGAATGGACAAAAGCCATCCAAACAGTAGCAGACAGCCTCAAGAAACAAGAGGAAGAGATGATGGATTTTAGATCTGGCTCTCCCAGTGATAATTCAGGTGCTGAAGAAATGGAAGTTTCTATGACAAAGCCAAAACACAAAGTGGTAAGTGAGCACAGCAGAAATAGCAGTATTTTTTAGGTTATTTTGAATATAGACAAGAAATAGCCATCAAGACACATCTCTTCCTATAAGAATTACAGCTGGTTGTAGCTGCAGCTTCTGAAGGAAACAATTGTCTGAGCTGAGCAGGTACAAGACAAAGCCTGAGTGCGTTCACTGGACTTCTGAGTTCAGATGTCCCTACTGGATGGCTTCTGAGGCCAGCTCAGGTCTGGACTTGGTTTGCCTATTTTCCTGTGGTACAGAGCCTGAAATCATAGCTCCTGTTGGACTGTGTGACTGTGTAAACTCTTTGCAGGCTGGTGCAAAGATATTCCAGATTATTTGCAGGGTTTAGGGTGGGTCCAGTGGATTTAATTGCTGCGGTGTAAGGGTTTAGGCTAACTCCCAGGCAGCTGCTGTGGTGTCTGTCCATAGTGTTTCTAGAGCTCGGGTTTTTGCATCAGGCGCAGTGTTGTCTGAATGCACAGGGCAGCTCAGCAATGGCCTTCCTTGAAAGGAGTATCTGCCAGAGGAGATCTTTGCCTGATGAAGCCCTTTCAGGTATCTGTCTTCGACCCCTCTTCTCTCTACCCCCTTGTGGTCTCCCGTTTGGGTTTCCATTTTCCACTGCCCAGAGAGGTGGTGGATGCCCCATGCCTGGAGGTGTTCAAGGCCAGGTTGGACGGGGCCCTGAGCAACCTTGTGTAGATCCAGGCCTGGAGGTTGGTGTCCCTGCCCGTGGCAGGGGGGTTGGAACTCTGTGATCCTTGGGGTCCCTTCCAACCCAGACCATGCTATGATTTCTATGATTCTATGAAAGCATTCCTTCCTGTTCTTGTAAAAAAGAATTTACAGAATCTTCTCCTATGCAAATGCTATGCCTGTGGATTGTACCAAGGCATTTCCTTCTGTCCTTATCTGACCGTTTTCATTCCCACTTACTTTCATAAGTTTGTTTCAGTTTTGGAAAAACAGATGAAGTTTTTAAAGAAAAAAGCAACTATCCACCAGTGTTATCACTAAATATGCATGCCAGCCTTGTGACACGTCAGTGGTTTTAGGCTGATGTGGGTGGCTACTTAAATGTGGCTACTCTGAATCGTAGCTGCCATTAGCCTTCTGTGACCTTGACTGAACAGGTACCGCTTTTGCTGAGCAGCTCTTCATGGAAATGCAAGTACCATCTTAGTGGTCAAATATATACATTCTTCTGAGACAGCGACTGTCTCTCTCTGGGCATGTTAGTGAGGATAAGCGAAATGATTATTGGTGTCCTGGCATCAACTGTATTGAACAATTAGCAGAAAGTCTCCTTAGCCAGCTTTGGGGAAGCATATGGAAGAAGTTTGCTGTTGGGAACATCTTAAAATTTTTTCCCAAACTGAGGCTGCAGTAGCCCCTGGCTGTGTAAGTCTCACTGTTGTCATGTTGGCAATGGTCATTGGTGTGGCAGTGCAGAGACTATTCTCAGCCTGCAACAGATTCTGATTTTCCTCAACATTTTCCTAATGGCAAACCAGGTAAGAGCGAGTGGCTTATCTAATGGCTAGTTGCTTTGTCTGTGGGTTTGGGTGCTGTTCAACAAAGCACGAGAAGGCTGGTCCCCTAGAGAGGTGGGGAATGTCAGAAAAAAGGTATGCGTTTACTCCCTGGAATCAGAGCAACATGTGCCTTTTAGTGAACATCTGCAATGACAAAGTGATCAAAATGCCTGTGGATTAATAGTAATATGCTGAGTGGTATTTGCACAGTTGAGTGTTGAGTCATGTGGAAGAGTGTTCTGTTAATTGAAAGCTTATGGTTTTCCCTAAATAGGTTGATTAACTTTGGGAGTGCACTGATGTTCATTCTTATGGAAGAATCATTTCTGCTCCTAAATTCTACTAACCGAAAGGATTTAAAAAACCACATATGCAGCACATGCAGTGTATTCTTACCTGTATGAGAAATTCTAGTCTGAGAATGATATGCTTATTGTTAGTTCATGTAATTCAGTTCTTGTTTATCTGTATCATTAACAGACCATGAATGAGTTTGAATACCTTAAACTACTGGGAAAAGGCACTTTTGGAAAGGTCATTTTAGTTAAAGAAAAAGCAACCGGACGGTATTATGCTATGAAAATTCTGAAGAAGGAAGTTATTGTAGCAAAGGTGAGTAAATGGGAAACTTGGGAATGTGGTTCACCCTTGATACAGCCTTTGGGAAAGTCATGCCAAGGGTTCTCTGAGTACTTGTAAATAATTGCTCCATTAGTGTTTGAAATGGATCCTTGATCTGGGGAATCACTTCGCTGATTTCCTTCTGCTTGTATTTCAGGATGAAGTAGCACACACGCTGACAGAAAACCGTGTTTTACAGAACTCACGGCATCCATTCTTAACAGTAAGCATTTCTTCCTCTGCTAAGCATAACTTGACATCGTGACAACCAAGACTCCTTGTTATTTATGTAAAACATCTGAGATCTGTGTTTTCACAGTGGCTATGTATTTTTGTACCCTTCCTTTTTTGGGAAGCACAAATTAAAATGCTTTTTTGAGTCTTGATTCTTGCAGAGCAGGTCCTCAGTACCTCTTGAAGGCAGTGATTCAGGGTGTGGTTTGGCTTTATGGCTCACCCATTTAATGGCTTGCTATCTCTGAGAGAAGTATCTGCTTTCCTTGTCCTCCAAATGCTTGGTCTCCTCTTTGTAGCAGAGATCAGGGTGACCCTGATCTTGTCACAAACAAGTTCAGGAAGATACAGTGGGGAAAAAACCCTTTAATTTTGCCTGCCTTTGTTGGGTTTTTTAAGCTTCCAGAAGCAGCTCACTATGGAATCAGAGCACTGGTAATGCCTGCCAAAGGGTAGTGGTGGCAGCGTGTGGGATGGGACAGGGAAGAGCAGGACCACGCTTTGTCTGCTGCTTTCCTTTTGAATTGGCTTAGCTGTAAAATCAAACCATACTCTCAGTTTAGACCTGCAACACCAGCAGTCTCTCTGGAACTTAGGTATCTGAATGCAATCCACCTCAAGATTTTGTTTCTAATATTTATTACAAGTTGGCTCTGAATTGTTTCTAACCGCTTAAGCCCTCTAAGAGACCCGTGTAGGATCCCAGTTGTTTCTTTTGTCCAGGTACACAAGGGCTTAGCTGGAATTTAGACCTTTTGAATAAGGCTTCTGGAAGTAAATACTGGCTATATTGTGTATAATCAGTAAATGTTTGTTGACATGTCTAAAACCCAATCTTTCCTTTCTCTGGAAGAATATGGCTGGTTTAAAAATGCCACCCCTAGTAATGAAGACAGTGATCTCACATGCAGTGTATTCTTCTTAATGCTTTCATAAACCCAGATATCCAAAACAAGGGCTGTCTTGAGAAGGCAGATACGAGACTGGGTTATGACCAAAAAACGCAAGACTGTGGCAAGCAAGTTGATGTTACTCTTGCCACAGGAATACACGTGACAGGACTGTACAAAGGCACCTTGTGATGCTCCACCGCACCCTCCATCCGGTCCCTTTTTGTGAATGGCTCACAAATGGATACTCGCAGCGTTGCTTAATCTTCTGTCAGGCTGTCAACGGGGAGCAGTTGCAGGCAGCAGGGCAGAGACCAGGGGGCTGGTGTGTGTAAATGTCTATATTTCATGTAAGAGGGCTTGTAGCCAGTGCGGTAAAACCTTGTGCTCGGGGTTTGGTTGTGGCTCTTGTCTGAGAGACGAAACTGTGGGAGCTTGTGGCCTGGGGAGGAAACTTCAGAGCCACTATTGATATGCTATGTATCACTGTTAACAGGCCGAAATTTTGTTTCACAGCATTATAAGCGTTACTGATAGCTTCTGGAAGAGATTGTTTTAATGTTTTATTAAATGTATTTAATGAAATAAGTTGGCGGTGGATCAGTCCTCAGCTGCAACAGGAAAGTATAAGTATCACATAAGACCCAAAGACAAAAAGTCCACTAAAATAGAAAATTTCATGTCTGTCTATGTTTCTGAAAATATATTAAAAATGCTTTTATAACTGTCAATGTGATCTGTCTTCTAAGTTTTGATTTAAATCTGTTTCAGGCTTTAAAGTATTCCTTTCAGACACATGATCGCTTGTGTTTTGTTATGGAGTATGCTAATGGAGGGGAGGTAAGGAAAATGAAATAATGTTTAATACTTGAGGATTTTCCTGTACTACTACTAATTCTGCTTGACATTATTTAGCTAAGGTCCATGTTCGCAATTCTAATTAATCCAAGTTGTCCCGGTTAAATAGAGTTGTTTGCAGGTTTAACTAATACTAATTTTCTTAAATCCATTTATAATAAAGGGTTTGGGTGTAGGTTCATATTTTATATGACAACAACGTACTGTAATCTGAGATGTAGTAGTTCAGGAAGGCAAGGTTGCTTTCTAGTTGGAATATCAACTGTAGTTTTAATACATAATTGTAGTTCAGTCAAAAAGGGTTTTTGTAATTTTCTGTACATACAAGAATGTACAGCACACAAACTGTTTATCAGTGTGTGTCTGTGAATATGAAATAGAATTGTGTAGTCATTTAATTTATGATGCTTTTTAATACATTTGGGAACACAGCTGGGTGAGGATGGGAAGGGGGTTTCTTTCATGTAATATCGCATTCCAAGCAGGATGGCCTGCAAAGTGAGAGACATAACTCAGAATCACGTGCAATCTAAAGGTAACAAATTATTGTTCTTGTAGTTGTTTTTCCATCTGTCAAGGGAGCGTGTCTTTTCTGAAGACCGGGCCCGGTTTTATGGAGCTGAGATTGTTTCAGCACTGGATTACCTGCATTCAGAGAAGAATGTGGTTTATAGAGATTTGAAGGTACGTTGAAACATAATTTCATAGGCTTTCTGGCTTTTTTAAGCCTGAACTATAAGAAGGCCTTTCCTGACTGAACTTTAATGTAGCAGTTATTGCAGCTGTTGGACTTGACTTTACAGGATGTCTGAATACTTTTATAGTCTTAAGAGCTTAAGAGGGGTACTGAGCTACTTGGTTTGCATTTTCACTTACCTGCGTATGTTCCAAGGGGAACCTTGCTGGCTCTTCTGTGTGGTGAAACATAATCCTGGGCTTTTCATCCCAGGTCTTATCAGATAGATGCAAATTCATCCTGTGTGGATGTTGCACTTCCTTGCGATGTGCTGCATAGCACTATCTTCATAGTACCTGCTCGCAGTTAGAAAATTGGGTAAGCTTCAAGTTTCTTATTTATTTGGTGAGAATAGAAGGGGAAAAAAACCCCCAACCAACAAACAAAACAAACAAACAAATCTCAGGGCAAACAAACTTGGGAAATTCTTGAGGGAAACGCCTCCCCCCCTTTTTCCCCCCTTTTTTTTTTTCCTGAGAAGTGTTTTCAGAAGAGGATGGGGGGATACTGGTAGTTCATTTAGGAGCAATCTAAAGTGAAGCATGCTGTGTAATGTTTTCAGCCTACGTCGAAGTAATTTTGGGA
>KL269659.1:0-10372 GCA_000699545.1 Podiceps cristatus | reverse complement strand
TGGGATTTTTGTCTCACATATCACCATGATTCCTTTGAAATTGCGCTTTATTTCATACACAGTGGAAACTCTGTCCTAAAATCTGGATGGCTTTCTCAAAAATTAGTAGCACAGCCTAGGATGAATACCATATGCTGAGTAAATGTATAAAGTGATTCTCATGTGAAGGATCTCTTTGGAAGGGGTTCCTTAGCCGTGCATTTGATTTTTGTTCCATTTGCTATCCTTTACTGGTACGGAATATTTCATAGAATCACTTAGAGTAAAAGCAGGGATGAAATTGTGTGAGGGAGAATACTTAATGTGTTTTTAGAAGAACTGGTGTTCTGTTGTCGAAGCAGAAACACAATGTCTACATTTCTATGTTCTTTCTGTAAATATGATTGGTTACCCAAAGATTGCAAATTAGTTACCGAACGTTCCCTAAAGAACTAAGGAAAGTGATATAAATGTATATTTACATCATATGCACTTTGGCAGCTACTGTGGTTCTGACCCCAGTGAGAATGAGGTTGAAAACTGATCTACAGAAATTTCTGCCTTTCGTTGACTTGCTTAGGAGCAGCTTATGTTACATGTTAACAATATCTTTCATTTGGATTTTCTTCTCAGTTGGAAAATCTTATGCTGGATAAAGATGGACACATAAAAATAACAGACTTTGGACTATGTAAAGAAGGCATCAAGGATGGAGCAACAATGAAGACTTTCTGTGGCACTCCAGAGTATCTTGCACCAGAGGTATGTTTATGATGGCTGTTGTACTAAATTATCTTCTTAAATGCCATCCGTGATAGCAGGAGTGATACAGAATAATTCATGTGCCATAATGTGTTCATACAGTAGCTACTGTTATATAACAACATATACTGAGAATCTTTTATTCATTATGTTCTGGGACATATCTTTAGCATAACGATATGTGATAATTTTCAGGCAGGGTAGTATCTTCCTTCCACTTTAGGGGATATTTACATTTTACTGGTTTATGTCAGAAATCTAATTTAAAAAACCCCTTTTAAATCACTTAAAACACTACATGATAGTTTGGTGACTGTTTCGCAATTTGTTTGCTGCGTGTTGGCCTATTTGAAAGCTATCAACAGGACTTTGCTTAAGAAGTAAAAGTAACGTCCAATTTTTTCACTCTTTGAATACAGTGTAAGGCAACACGTTTTCAGAAACAGGACAGACCAAGCTTTTTCTGCAGTAGTTAGCATGGTATGCATTAAAAGTGCCGACTGTTTTGTGACTGTAAGAGCACGAGATGTTTCTTAATGTTAATTTGAACTTTTCAGTTTCAGAGGAGATAAATCCAAGCGGGGGATCTCAGTCCCCAAACTGTATGTTTTGGGGATTTTTTGGTACTATTTTTTTTTTTTCTAAGTGTAAAATGCAAATGTGTGCTTGCAACTTTCATCCTGGAAATACTCCTGAGAGTTGTGCAACAGAAGTGGTGTTATAGCCCTGACTTGGTTACGGGCAGATCAAAAGTGAAATTGTGTGATAGAGTTCAGTATACATGGTATTTTGCAGGCAGACACTAGTTTTCTCTGCCCACGCTCTCAGCTGCCGGGGAGCAGACTCGCTGTATTAGTAGGGCACCGAGCCTGAGCTAACGCGGTGTGCCTTGCAGGAGGGCTGGTTGCCTTGCAGTGGGTGCTTTGCTGCCCATGGCGTTAAGACTTGCATCCAGCTCGGAGCACGTGCAGAAGCAAGACTTTGGCTGCCAGCAGATTAGAATACCGCTGGCACAGCCAGGATGTAGCCTTTCTCCCAGGTGGGAGATTTGGGCATCGCAAACCTTTCTTGAGTTGAAGTATGAGGGAGTACGAAGTCTGGAAAACCAAAGTGGAGGGGAATATTTCTACTGAGAGCTGATGTCTTTGCTGATCAGCACTTTTGCCTCTGCTTGCACAGCCGTGGCAGCGTGCTCTTGGTTTTTATTTGAGTGGTTTTTTGCATTTTGTTTTGTTTTTTTTTTAAACTCCCAGCTGCTTTCAAGGTCCTCCAGTTTCTTCATAATAATGAAGAACGTGGGCACCTGTCAAAGTAGCTTGAAGCAGGAGGTGCAGCCCGTCTCACGATAGCTGCCAGCTCTCCGTGGATCACTAGAAGTCTTCAGTGAATCTAAATTGAAGTCCATGCACCACAATTTGGGACTTACTGATGCAAGGAGTAATTAGCAGCATGGCAGAGTGTTTATTATTCATAAACATAGCTTTTATTTTAGCTTCCCTCTTAAAATCAATTGCTGAACTTCAGTTTCTCATCAAGGATTTTATGAGGAGACTAAAAATATTTATTGTTTTGGGTTTGTTTTTTCCTGACTTGGAATGTGGGGATTCCCTCTGTGGGTGTTACGTTATTCTTTCTGTTATATTATTTGCTATTATTTTTCCTTTTAGTACATAGGATGAGTCAGCTTATCCAAAACCCTGAAGGAAAATCCTTTTGATTAACCCAGCTCTGTCCCTTACTTGCAAATCCTGTCTGTGAGTTGGAGTGTTAAAATCTGGAGGCTGTTGTCATCTGGTTGATAGCATGCAAAAAATCTAGAAATTGTGTGTGAGTGATATTCCGTGCGTTTAAGGTCATACATCCTTAAAAGCAGGGGTCTCAATCTTCTTGTCTGCGTTTGTAACTTGAATCCGGCATAGCAGAGTGTTTGTACAGTTGCTGCATCGTTGTTTTTGGGTTCATACTGGAATCTCGTGCATGGCTGACAGTGACTGAGCCACGTCAACTTTGATGTGTCAGATACGTTGATGGCTGTGATGTTTACAGCTGTTGTGCCTTCTCTTTCAAATTCCATCTCACAGCAGTCTAGAGCTGCTCGCTAGGAAATGATGATCCTTTAATTTAAGTGAAATGCCCTTGTTACTTGACTGCTCCCCAGCTATGCTGTGTGTTGCAATAAATTGTGGATGAGTGCAATACCTTTTTTGTTACAGTATGTTTTTGATACTAACACCATTGCTCTGTTTTGCACAATCACTAATATGAGCGTATGCTCATTGTGATAAAGAACTTTGAAGAAATAAGCATTTTATATTCTGCTTAGAATTAATGGAGGTGAAGGAAAGAGTTGCAGTTAGTAATCTAGATTACAATACAGCGTATTAATACACTTACTGAAGTAACATTTGAAGTATTTGCTGCATTTCAAAAGCACCTGTAGTATTTAGTACATACACAACAAAGGCTCTGTGGTTTTTGTTTCTTTCAATCCTCTCCTATTGCATCTCTTGCCACAGTTTAAAAAATAAAAATCGGAGGCCCCATGGCTGTTTTATTTTAGGTAACCCAAGTGTAGGGGAATGCGAAGAGGAAGCGCTTATTGAACAGGGTGACTCAGAGAGCGGTAACTGCGTTGTCACACAATATCTGCTGTGAGCTGAAGGGCTGCGATGCCTCGGGAAGGACAGGGCTGGCTCCTGGAATCCTGTCCGGCCGGCAGCTGTGTCGGCCGTATACATATACGGGGCAGCTGCAGAGCCAGCTGTCGTTTGGTGTGAATCATACGGCAGGGGATGCTGTAAATAGACCAACGTGGGGTAATCTAATACCTGGCAGCCTTTTGATTTTTACTGTGGGTCCTTTCCCTCATTCAGATAATTAAGGGGAATAATTACTGAACAGAGAGGCAGAGTGGGTACAGTTGTTACATGGAGTGTCTCAATGCTTCTTTTTTGTGTGCAGAACCTTTATCAAGGTTTGTAAGAGGTTCTGATCCTGCTTTTGTTAAACTTGAGTCAACTTCGTGTGGCTCTTTCACCCTTTTGAGTGTAAAAGTATTCTGAATTGTAGCAATGTAAAGCTCACTCGGGCGGCATGCGACAAAACACGATGGTGGTGCGGTCTGTGCTCCTAGCAGGAGTAAGCAGTTGAGTGCAGACCCGTGAAAGTGAAGATGACAACTAAAACCTGAGGACAGGGTCTGGAACATGAGACTGTTGGTGTCAGCTACAGACAACTGCGCAGGAGACACAAAGTCTAGAGATGTCCTTGTAACATCCACTCCACAAGCCACAAAACACTCCCCACTCCCTTCAGCGACCTTCGGTGCAAAAGATCAGAAATGCACTATGCCAGGGCTTCTCCGGAGCACGCAGGGGAGATGGAGGGCGCTGCTGGGGTCCCAAGTCCCTGCACCAGCCTGGGCTTTGTTAGGTAGAAGTGCCCAGGGGAAGGGAAGAAGGAACTGTGGCGGACTTCTTCTGCTGAGAGACCTGGCAGAAGTTCAGTTCTGCCAGTCCAGAACTGACAGTTCCTGGGTTTGCAGCCCTCTAAGCAGGGGCAGGAGTGTTAGAGCTAGTGAGCAAGTGCCTTTGGAGGCGGGTAGAGGGGAGGAGGGGAGACATTTCCAGACAATTTGGCTGCTGTTTTACGGTCTTACAGCCGGTCAAATGTTAGGAGTGGCGTTTTGGCTCTTAGTGTTCAATGTAGATTAGTCATTTAGTATTTGTGGGTGGTCTTTCAGGATGTGCAGAGCCACGCTTTGGGAGGGTGCAGGTTGATATGAAGATGATGGGGATGTTTGGCTTGTCACTTGTGAAGTAACAGTTGACTGTCTTCTCTACGTACTGGCTCCTTGGTGGTTTGGGGTTTTTGTAAAAAATTGGATCCCATTTGGAACAGTTTGTGATGAATAAGTGAGAATTTAACAGCTGGCTCTGTAACGTGAGAACAGTTCTCAGCCTTTGGGCTTTCAAAGGTTGCGCTTATCATGACCATAATGTGAGGGAAGGTGGGAGGAAGAAGAGAAAGAAGCTGCTGTAATGTACCCACTGCCTGCTTTTCCCCCTTCTGCTCACCTAGCACAGTGAATGTGGATGCCAGTTCTTTTCAAATGGATCTTCTGCAAATACTCCGCTGGTACATTCGGCTGTGACATGTGAAAAGATGAACTTACTGGGGTAAATTTTGCTTTGAGTTCTGTTTTCATGCCTGGTTTGGGGATGTATTCTAAAGCCTTTTCCTTCCATTTCTGCAGGTGCTGGAAGATAATGACTATGGTCGTGCCGTGGACTGGTGGGGTTTAGGAGTTGTGATGTATGAAATGATGTGTGGTCGGCTCCCTTTCTACAATCAGGACCACGAAAAGCTCTTTGAGCTCATCCTAATGGAGGAGATTAGATTTCCACGCACTTTGTCACCTGAAGCAAAATCTCTCTTATCAGGTTTGCTCAAGAAGGATCCTAAGCAAAGGTGAGACTGTTGTTTAATAGTTGCACTTTTAAGCACTTGTGCCCTCAGAAATACTAGCAAAAAAAAAAGGGGGGGGGGGAATTTTTAGAGAGGGGGGGGGGGGGGGGGGGAATTCTGTTAAAGGCTTCACAAAGAAGTTAATAATTGTGCTATGCAGAGGCGTGCCTACGAAAGGGAACTATCTTCAAGACAGGTGATTTAAAAGTGATTTAAAAGTTCTGTGCTGGCGTCTGAAAGGCCCGTATTGCCATCATTGAGAAACAATTGAAAATGGTACTGCACAAAGGGCTACTGAATGCACGTGTGCCAGTTGTGTTATGGGAAGCTATTTAAGACAAAATTGTAGTTTTGTTTCTAATCCATTCAAAATGATCATCCACCAAGAGGCAGCAAGTGGACCTACTCATTTTTGTTTTAACTTTTGACATGCGCCAACACTGCAAATAGCCACGTGAAACAGCTTTGGTGATCAGAATGCTGAACTTCAGAATACGATGGCTGCCATTAACGCAAAACTGTAGCCTGGGACAAAGCAAGTTAACCCTGCCTTTGGTCATAACGCATCCAATGGCTGCTGTGCGTTATAAGCTACACTGAATGCGTTCACCTTCTGTCCCAGTTCAGGCTGCTGTCTGTTTTCTGAATTTTCCGTTAAATCAGTGCCAGTGGTTTAGCATCCTGCTTTGGACAGTAGGTGGTGGTGTTTGTACCATGTTTGTGGTGGAGTTCATACCATGCTTAATCTACTTTTCCTATTTCCTACTTTTGGGTTTTTTACTGTGCTGTATTATTTAAAAAGTAGCCCTTGATTTAAAAAACAAAACAACCCTAAGCCCTTAAGGGATAACAAACAGATAATAGAACACAATCCAAGAAAGGATGTTGACCTTCATATGAAGATAAACATCACTTTACAAACCTGCCATCTTGTCAACCCAAGACAAATAATACTGTGACTCTGCCCCAATCTCCTGTTGTGAACCTTCCACCGTAAAGGGGCCCCAAATCGGAAATCTTTCATGTGAGGTGCAAGCAGAGTATTCCGGTTTGCTTTGTGATGTTTGTTTAGTCTGCATGTGTGTGTGCACATAGCAGGAAAATGGGTTTTGCCAGTACATGGATACTTGTAGCAGTTTTTTGGCATCACTGAAGGCTATTTCCATCACTATTTTTGACGGAAAACCCTGTTGGAGAGGTCTTGTAATGCAAATCCACAATTGGTACTATGGGAGGATTCAACTTAGTGGTGGCACAGGAAGCTGGAACAGTTGTAGTCAGGAACACGGCCAGCCTTGTACGAGGTGGCAACAGCTGCACACCCCTCCTGAACCCGGCGCCTGCAGGGGGACCTCCAGGAGAAGATGGTGCCATTGATTCGCAGCCCCCGAGGCACTGTGCTCTGCAAGCGGGTTGCAGCCCCTGCCAACAGAACTCCTGTCCAGGAAAGTGCTGGGTTAAACACAATTGTGACCCTTTTGTAGCTTATTCAGGTGGGGCCTTTCAATCACTGGAAACACAAGCAGCATCTGCTGTAATTTGTTCTTAAAGGAGCACCTCTGATGAACCAAAATGCAATTTGTTTGCAAACAAAGAACGCCCACTCATTTCTAATTACAAGGTTTTCCCAATGCCAATAATTACTCCACAATATCCTCATTTCATACAAATAGCCACTTCTTCACATGTATCTTCTGCAGGCTTGGAACCAACGATGCTCTGATCTGTTGGACAGATGATTTTCATGCTGCAGATAGAAATAACTATAGACTAGACAAGCCTGCACACATGCCTGCAGCTTGCTAATTACACTGGTGCTTCCCAAGTTTTTTGGATCACGGACCATTCTTAAATACTGGTTTCTCACCAATCGTCATTCACTCAGCTTTTTAACTGAAGTTGTGATTCTGCAAATCCCCTGCACTTCGTGGTGTTTCAGGCACCACGAGCTGGAAGCACTAGGGGTAGAAGTCCCGAGTCCTGGCCTCGTAGTTTTATTTTCTTTTTACTGTGTGGTCTGTGTGCTGGGTGGGAGCCTGGGATACTTGGTAGTTGACTCATAGTGAGTTCATGGAGCCATGTTGAAGGAAAACAGCCAGATAGCTATGAAAATACATTCAGTGAAGTTAAATCATGTACAATAGTCTGGTTGACATTAGCCCGTTGATGATGCTTTGGGGAACCACTGTGTAATTCAACAGAAAATCCCCTCTTCCACAAAGCCCAGGGGTGGCCAGAAGTTGGTGTCATTGTAATGTTGTCTGTGGCAGAAAACATCAGAATTGGCAGCATTTAGTAACTGCTGATGAACTTCAGAGTGAGATGGAGGAGATGGCCAAAACCATGAGAAAAATGAAACTGCAAGATGTTGTCCCTTCCCGTAAAACCCTCCCAAAAAACCCAACAACAAAAAAGGTGGACAAGTGACAAGACAATTTTAAGTTACAAGTGACAAGACAATTTTAAGTTAGATGTTAAGGAGCTAGGAAATTGTGACCTGCGTCAGTGAATTAAGTCTTAAAAATTACTTATTGTACCTGAGCTGGATATATAGAAGCAGTCTTAGCACTCTGCATTCAGTAATACTTGTTCAGTCTCAAACTCTCAGGCATATGGGGGAAATGTGGAGAACAATTAATTGCATTCTGCTTTTAATCATGGCTGTTTTCTAAATTTGGTCATGTAAGATCTATTTTGTAAGAGAAAAGGAATTTTGAAGTTTCATTTGGGATTGATATAAGTTTATTAATCTTGTAATGTGAGCCCTAATTTTCCTAAGAAGGAAAAAATCTGTTCTGTAAATATTTCCTTTTAATGTGACCTGAAATTCTCCTTCGCTGCTTTGTGACGTGTCAAGTTGAAGGAGGTAATCAGAGCATTTTTTTCACACACAAAACAGCAAAGTTTTTTTTAACTTTTATTATTCCTTCTCTGGCTGTGGAGACTGCAACCTGTGGTAGTGGGCATGGATCAGTGCACTCCATGTAAACGGACTGAGTTTAGCCGGGTGGGTGGGTTTGTATTCAGTGGAGTGTCTCGCAAGCTCTGAATCTTGGCAGGCATTAAACTTGAGAGAACTTCAGGATGGTTTTCCTCTGAATTTTAATCACGTTTTCACTACATGCCTTAGTGGTCCCTGTCATAGGTCAGGGTTGTTCAGCCTCTTTCAGATGGGGCTTGTTACAAGCCGCTTCATCTACTTCTGTCTTCTGTGGTGCCGTTGGACCTTGTCATTCAGGAAGAATGAGAGGAAGAAGATGCAGCATTTCACAAAGGCCTGTTAAAAGTTTGAATGACTTCACAGAATTGTAGTTCTGGCTTTAGAGTGCGGAAGGTGGTTGCTGGGAACTGGTGATGAGTCCTTTCATCCACACAGAGATCTCGCTCTTCGTTCTTTCTAGTGATGGTGGTTCTTTCCACAAGCAGAATGGAACTTTGGTTGCAGATGCTCCAGAAGATCAGAGTCAGTCAAGCCTTTACCTGCATGAAAATTGAACTCCTTGGGTTTTTTATAGCTTGTGAAAGGAGGTGATTTGTAGTTAAAGTGCATGTCTGTGTCCTCTGTGGTGCTCGGCTATGGGAATGGTAGGTGGCGTGAGCAAACTTGCTCTCAGGCACAGCTGGGTCTGCAGCCCACGCAGCTGCTGCTGGAGTTGGAAGAGGTAGAGGGTGACAGTCATGGGGACTGCAAGGGCCTGGAGGTGGTCCCAGCTAGCTGGTGGCCAGCCAGAGGAGGTACCTGGTCATCTTATGCAGCAGTCTTCATGTCTTGTCCACAGTTTTGAAACCACGCATGGCTAGTGTCTTACGTTTGCTCTGAAATGTGTCTATTTTGAGTGCAGAAGTGTGTCTGTCTCCAGACAACTCCAGTGCCCTGGGTATCACTTGAACTGCAGAGTGCTCAACAAGGCTTCATACATGTTTCACCAGCTGCTTTGAGGCAGACTGAGATTTAGCTGTTGTGTATGGTAATTTTAGTCCTAAATTCGTTCAGTCCAAAGCTATCCAGAATGACTTTGGACAAACTCAAACAGTTCACCCGTAAGAAATGTAAGTTGAAGCTGAGAAAAACATAAAAGGCAAATTTAAAGAGATTTCCCCCCCCCCAGCTTTCTAGAAATCAGTAGTTTAGAGACTTCTCAAGCCTCAGCATCCTCAAACATGACTCCTTTGTGGTTACTGATCTTGGGGGGTGGGAGCTTTTCCAGTGTTACTGGATCCACTACATTTGTGTTGTGTGCACGTGGTTAATGAAGAAGGGGTGAAGTAAAGCTCAACGCAGAGCTAGGACTTGCATTAGGCTTTCCAAAAGTCTTAATCTCTGAGCAGGAAAGCCCCCAAAGACTGTGTGTACAGGGCTTTGGGAAGAATATTGCCTTTTCCTTCCAAATCTGCAGTCATCAAATTGTGCTGTTCCCAAAGCCACCCAGAGCTTCTCTGTGCTGCTAGTGCCAGTCACAGGAAAGCAATGTAGGTGCAGTTCCTAAATCCTTCCCTGAGGCTGTCGGAGACCTCTGAAGGTAAGGGCCATAATAACGTAAGTTACTAGTCTCCATCCTGACTGTATCAGAGGAGGAGAAATACACATCTGTGTGCTCTGAGCTGGTGGACACCAGTAGCTTTTGCTGAGCTTGGTGGGTATATTTGGACTGTAGTAGGACCGGGTTTGGGGGCAGGGGGGAAGTTCAGAGGAATTGTGTGAAGGCAGAACGGCAACAGAAATGGTGCCTAAAAACCTGGCTGTCCTCACATCTGAGGATGGTGTGTGTGCAGACCTGTAAACAGCAGAAATCTGGCAGCTGAAAGTATGGCAGTCTCTTCAGATGAGGGTTCGCCCAGTCGGGATCTGTATTGTGGCTCCTGATGTGGTGAAGCACGAGTTCATGGATGGGATTATTTGGCAGGGCAGAGTGAGGGCGGCTGCTGCCCGCTTGCCTGCGTTGGAGCCTGGCTGTCCTTACTGTAGAAACTTTTTAACTATAAAACTAGAAGTTTGTGGGTTTCTTCTTAAAGAACTGGGAATGGACCTGGGCGCTGAGCACTGTTTACTTTTACATGGACAAGTAGAGAAACAGTGTTTTTCCCATGATCCACTAATTGCAATCTTCTGGCCTGTGGTAATAATCCTTTCACTGTTGACTGTGTGTTTATACACTATTTTTTA
>KL269658.1:0-36364 GCA_000699545.1 Podiceps cristatus | reverse complement strand
AAAGAGTAACACCTGGTCACTGACAGTAACTAGGAACTAACAAGCTGCTAAATGTAACAAGATTTTAACTTCAGGATTCGTTGTGTAAAAAGACCAAATGATTTAGAAATGGAGTAACTAATGCTCAGAGGAATTCACCTTTCAGTTATCAAATGGTGACAATTTCTTTTATGTTTACAATTGCCTTAAAATTCTTCTCTTACAACACCGATTTTGTCACTATTAAAAATGTAGCAGTGAAGTTTAATTCCTTTTCTTATGCAAACAGCTTTTGAAATAGAGGCAGAGACCTAAAACCTAAATACTTTCTTATAAAAGTGTTGAAATGTATTTTAAATTTGCCTTCTGATACTATGTTAATGTAAGCATTATGAAGAAAAAAACAGACTGTTACTTTGGAAACCAACACAGACTTATCACTGGGTGTTCAATTCAATACCTATTAATGCTTATACATATGGTATTAATTCTGCATTAATTCTGTCAAAAATGATATCATACTCCAAATGTCCAAATTATGACATCACTAAAACAACTTTGCTCTTCGTGGGTTTGGAGCATAACTGTGCCAGAGTTGACTAGAACTTATTCATGCAGCCGATTCTGACAAGTTCGGTTTAATTAGTTCATGCTCTCATAATGAACAAGAGACTGTGTTTTTGAAGATTTGCCAGAATAGTTTCTATTCTCTTCGACTTAAGTGCCAAATGCGTGCACTTCTTTATACTATTTATACCTTTGCCTATAATTACTGTTCCCTAAGGTGTGATTGTCCTATTTCATAAGAGTTTGTGCAGCTGCCAACATGAAGATGTAAATAAATTGTAATACCGTTGCTATGAGGTGTAAAAATCCCACAGCTCATATCCAGACCCTTGTATAATAAACTCAAGTAAACATTCCATTTCCTGTAAGCGATTGTGGTTTGTGACTAGATTTAAAAAAGCGGTGCAGTAAGTCATCACTTTTTTAATGATTTGCTGAAAACAAAGCCATGTAAGCATGAAACAAAAACCAGCTATGTACAAACATTTATTTTTATGAAGGAGAAATATCTGCATGCAAAGTTGTGTGATTCGCTATTATATGATGGTGCGTAGAAACTGGTCTCATTTCCAGTTATGGAGGAAAACCTTGAGATGCAGCTGATATGCCAAAAGCGGAGACCAAAGACTTCCGCATAAAGGTGGTTTGAAGGTCACCTCTGCATTATTTTGAAGTTACTGCAACCTTCGCAGAGATGCTCTCAACTCCCTATATTTTTTAAGATGCTGTAGCTTTGTGTATTATGAGTTGAACACCATGACCAGAGGTGAAGACAGTAAATATTCATTCAGATCTATCTTTCCAAAGTGGTGAAAGGGTGGAGAGCAGGAGGCCTTTCTTTCAGTACCAATCACACCTGTCATATATAGAGGATTCCCTCACAGGCCAGGCAAACTGACGTCTCCCTTGCTTTTATGAGGAGAACACCCATGCTTTATTGAAGCAGATGGTTTCTTAGTTTTTCCTCGACCAGTATGGTTAAATAATCATTTTACTCCTCTTTCCTTGTCATGGGAGATGTTCTGCTGTCAACCAAATTACAGCTATGGTGTAGACATCATTTGGTATGAGAATGATTTAAACCAAAGGCAGGCCCATTTCAGTAGGAGGCACTAATTCAGTACTGGTGACAGGCACACTGTGAAGTGTAAAAGCTTATCAGCGCTCACATCTTTTCAATAGAGAGGTTTTGCATATGCTAACGGAGCAGATAAATGAAGTGTTGGGTGCTGTTGGGAATAAGATGAGCACATGAGTCATGTATGTCTGACTTCATGAGTTAAGCTGACAAAAGAGCAGCAGTAAAACCTTCAGGCCCCTTTACATCAGCAGGTGTTTTACATCATGACACAAATAAGCTAGTTTACACATGCTGCAAGATTTTTAAGCTCTTTGCTGGAGTCACTTCTCTCAGTGCCTATAAAGCCATATTGCCTAAAGACCACAAATTTGTACGTCCTCGCTTCAAGTGGAGAATACAAAGTTAAAACATACTTTGAGTTGGGGAGTTGGTGCTTCCACAAGGCTGAGGCTGTAGATCAGGAGCTGAGACACGAAGTTTGATTGCAGGTCACCACTGACTTCTTGTGGGACTGCAGTTAAGTCATTTCACCAATGCATCCTCCCTTCTCCTGTTTCCATTTTTTGAACCTAAAGTGCCCATGGTGAGGGGTGTCTGTGACTGTGCATTTCCGCAACAGCTTTTCACTGAGGCCTCCATTGCAGTTGCAGCTGTAGGCAGCAGCCCAATACAAAATATGTTAAAACATTAACTGTCACCTACATAGCTTTGACTTTTAAATTCTCATATTTTATATTCTATCTTAGCAGGAAAAAAAAAACAAAAACCAAAAAAGCCCTAGTCATATCCTGTCGGAAAAGAGGGAATCCCATCTCTACCGTGGTATAATCTATTTCTGGTCCTAATGAACTGTGGGTTATTGAAGCTTAAACCAGTCATTAGCCCAGGACTCAACATTACATGGCTTGGGAATCAGTCCAATCTAATTTGGGGGTGGGAGGGTGGCTCAGAATTCCACATTTGTGAGGAAAGCAAGAAATATTTTCCTGGCAGGGTTATTTAAAAAAAAAAAAAAAAAAAAAAAAAAAAAAGGCAGCTGGGAGGGCCAGATTGTTAAAAACAGTCCCAGTGGAAATGGATTAGTGCATGGGAGGTACAAGATAAATGGAATTTAGTCTGTGATCTGATGGTTCATTGTCTGGATAGGAGCTCCATGTACTGCATGCATATACACGCAAAACACATGGTGTTATGGATTGGTGTAAAGGCATTATTGTTGACATGACTTTGGAGTGACAGCATTCTTCATGAAAAGCACAGCTATAAGAAAGTGAGTTATGCAAGTTGTACAAACTGAGTGCGAGTAAGCCTTTTCCATCAACACCACAGCCTGAATGTTTCCTTTAGGACATTATATTTTTCAGGAAAATGATTCTAGAAATGCGTAAGTCATTTAAAAGAGCCATATGTGTTCTCTCTGGTTTTTGTTCCTCTCTCTGTAAAGTCAGATTGTCTCTCAAAGTTTATCATGAATCTCTATCCTTCAGAAGGGAGAATGAAGTAAGACTCATTCTTGTAATTTAGATGTCTCAAAAATCAGTGTATGAAATATAGGGCTTGATGTTTGTTCACACTGGAACATCATTAAATCCTTCCAGCAGACACTCTTCAATTAAAGTTCTTTTCATTATCAGGCTTGTTTAAGGAGGCTTTGGTGTAAGTTAGGTCCAAGCCTTTAACTCAGATCCCAGTATCAGTTCTGTTGACATAGGTCAGGTTACTGCAGTGCAAAAGTCAGACTGAGGGGTAGGACCACATTTGTTTAGAAACAGGACTAGTATTTGCGTAATGTAACTGAGGCCTTGGAGTAAAATAACATGAGGAAATACCATGACACCACTCAGTTTTTGTTTCAGCTTTTTCATAAGGAGCATCAGGAACAATTAGAGATGCTTCTATCTGACACAGATAGTCCTGTTTAAATGGTGAATGCTATCAGGAGGTTAGCAGATGCGACCAGCATAATGTCTGGGTTTGGAGCCAAAACCAGAGCCTACATGTAAGATCCTGCTGCATTCAAACCAATGCTAAATCACACACCAACTTAGCTGGGATGAAGGGAAGGGCTGATCTTCAGCCTGATGCTGGTAGACCCTTTCTTCATTCACTGCCAGGCAGCACTCCTGCTGCTTTGCCGGTTTCTGCTCCATTTCTCCTCTTTGTCCATGCCATGCCAGTCCGTAGCCAGGGGCTTCCTCATTTCCCCAGCAGCCTCTCATGAGGGGTTTGTTTCAACTTCAAGGAAAGAAAAAATATAAGGAAAGCAACATTCTTTAATCATTTTTTCATACTGATTATTCTAATGAATTATTCCACTTATAGTCAGCTGTAATTCTCTGAGTGACTCGCATACTTTTTAAACTTTTGCTGCTGTTCCGTGTTTCAGCTTAGAACCACAGTTCACATGAAATCGTACTCAGCTACCCCTTTCTTCTGTCTGCATTCTTGGAAGGCTTGTGAAATGGCGTTTTCTAGTTTATCAGTTTATTGTATTAACAGTGAATTTCTTTGATTAAATTTTTTTTAAAGATACTTCAGCCTCATTGGAAAAAGTCCTAACACAAACATTGTTTTAAATTTTTCTCTAATATCTATATTATCCATAAGGATAAAAAAATGAATCATCCAATTTTCTCACAGAGTTCCCAATTGAGACATATACAAATATATTGTTAGTATTTTTGGTTGTATTTCTGATGACTCCTCACCTTATGCCTCAACTTTTACCTCTATGATTCTCATATCCCATAATATGGGATAATAACTCCTTTCCTTGAGTTGGACTAGATTACTATTTTCTGAAGGCTTCCATTTTGTCTTAAATAACATCTTGAACCTTGCAATCTAACTATACTAGCTTTTAATTGGCCTTCTATTTTCTTTTTTGTTAAGGTGCATTCATTCCTCTGTGACTCCTGGGATGCCTAAGAAGCCTCCATGCTGAGTGTAAGGATTTTAATTTCCTCACTTTTGACTTTAGGGTTTTCTAACTAACTTTCCCCTTGAAAAAAGAAAAATTCATTATCAAAAGTTTAGTGTCACAGTCCCACATTTGGTTCAATCACTCCCTTGAGAATGTTGAACTTAATTATGCCGTGGTCACCATTAATTAGTGGCTCAGTAATAGTTACTTCTTGAACCAACACTTGCGTATTACATAGGACAGAGTAACTTTCCCTCATGTGTGCTGTAGAACTGACTGCTATAAAAAATACAGTCTGAGAGGTCAAGAAGTTTTTTCTCTAAATCACCCACTGGAAAGGATGAATTTCTATGCAGATAGTTGAAGTGCCCCATTACAACCATTTATTAGTCTTGGTTGCCCTATTTGTGCCTGCTGACATTTCACACTTCAATATTAATAGTACGTTTTTGCATGATAGGAAATTCTGTCATAGGGGTTATTAAAACTGTAGCATGTGCTTTCATACTGAATTGAGTTCCAAGATCAAAAGTCTTTGCAGGGAAAAGGTTTGAAAATGTTGGAAAAAAATATACTGTTGTTGTGAAGTTCTCAAAAAGCATTGCTCAATATTATTTTAGTGATTTGATGGTCAGTAACTTACAAGCTACACTCTTATTCTTATAAACAGGAATATTTTGCTGCACCTATTATATTAATTCGCCCTGTGTTGACTTCTGCATTCACTGAATTCCTCTGCATTATTATGATATAGTGTTATTTCTTCGTTATAAGACATTGTGCTCCCTACAGTTGACAGATATTCTAGTATTCTGTAAGTACATGTCATACTAATACAAAAAGAGACATCATTCACAGATGTTCAAAATACAGACACCTTATACTAACCTTTCCAGATGTTTTTTTAATTTCGTATTCTATTTGTTGACAATATGTCTACCTTTTCTAACTTCTATCTTACATTAATGTGTCAGCAAGCAAAAAAAAAAAAAAAAAAAAAAAAAAACCTATCAGTTTTTTACTGTGTACTTGAAACATAGCTGTAATTACATTTTTAATTGCTTTTTCAGACTTAAAGAGATCAACTTGTTTAGAATTCTTTCTGTACTGAAGTATTTCTGTCTTGAAGTAGTGTTCTGAAGCATGTGATTTCAGTGGGATTGGGCACTTGCATATCTTTGAGAGTCTGGCCCTGGTCCCACTAGAGAGCACCCAGATGCTCATGAACAATAACAAAGACACCATTTGCAAAAGAGATGGCTGAAATATCAAATGCTTAAGAGGAGCTAGACTTCAACTAGACATGTCCCATGTGCTGATATGCTGTCATTCATAATTTACAGGGCTCCATCTATTCTGGTGGATGGTGACTTTCCGGTAGAATTCAGTTCTGTGACTTCACATGACCCAGCAGATATGCTAAATCAGGGCATTTCATCCCTCAGGTATAATTAACATATTCTACAGCTGGGTGCAATCTGTTTAAATAGAAGAAATGAGGGCGATGTGAATGCAATGGTTCCAATGACGTCAGAAGAACCAGGCTGACTTACATGCTTATATATAATGGTCTATCTGCAATGGTCTATAATGGTCTCTCTGTAGTCTGTTTTTCTACTTTCTCTAAAATTCTGCACATATGACAAGTCATATATGTTAAATAACTAGCCTAAAGCCTTAGAGTGAGATTAACGTGCAGGAATTTGTCTCTTTACAGCTACTGTTAGATGCCTGGTCAGTGAGAAAGTGCAGCACTGCATTCTAGATTCTGATAACAAATGCCTTGTTTTGGAAATGTTTATATCCAAAAGGCTCATTCAGCCCAGGATATAGATAGCTATGATTTAAACTTCAGACTATGAAATTCCTCCTCAGACTGAAATATACACACACCCCAAAAAGAAAAAGAAAACAAAAACTAAAAAAGGAAAAAAAAAAAAAAAAAAAAAAGCAGAGGCTTGGATATTAACTTTTGGCTTTTACAAGATAGCTTCCAAAGACAGAAAAGAGAAATAAGCCCAGTGATGGTGGAAATTCCAATGTCTCAGGTGAAAAAATGCTAATACAGCTTTTGGATACGGTTTTAAGCTTTGCCAAGAAGGAAATGGAAAATTAAGAGGTTCTTGGAAAACGAAGAGGTTTTGAATGAAGATCAAGACACTGACTCAAGAGAGCCTGAAATTCTACAAAGCCTATTGCCAGCTTGCGTCAGTGAGAACAAGTGGAAACAAACCAAAGAAATTTATCAAGTTACATTGGCAGCCGAACCTAAAAGAGAAAGAAAAATGTGTTTATTCTTAAATTCTGTAATTACAACACCTCAGCAGCTTTTCTCCCTCACTTGATTCTCAGTTCCCCTGAAATAATTTTATTCTCTTTTTATTTTCTTTCCCATAGTATTTGCATTATCCAAGAGGTCCAAAAGTCTCTTTGGTTTAATTTATGTAACAAAGGGGTTAATATTCCTGATGTTTTCTCTGCTGGGATGCCAAACAGGGTCACCAGATGTGATTCATAAGTTGTTCTTGCATGCTGCTTAGCAAAAGCACAGCTGTGGTTACACACTGCGGGTGGAGGGAAAGGGGAAGAGATCTTGACCCCATTGGAGTCAACGGGAGTTTTACTATTTACTTCCATGAGGCCAGAATTTCACCCCAAGTATCTATGTGGGCCTTGTTGTTTGTTTTCCTTTGTTCAAAAGGATCCTTACTGTCATCATTGCTAGATTTCATAGAGATTAGATGTGAATAAAAGATGTATTTAATTATTATTATAACCACCAATCTACAATATTGGATGACAAGTAAAACATGACTAAAAGCTTTAACTCATGATGAAACCTTATTTTGTTAGACAAAATGGGAGTTTCACCCTTTTTTTCTCAAAGTATTTACTTTCCTAAAAAAACATTAGCATGCAAATTTTAGCATTTGGAGAGAAATCTTTTATTCTAATTTGTTTCCCCCCCCGACTGTCCTGTTTTCCGCTTCACATTTTTACAATGTTTTGAAAAAAGTCATTTAACTTTTTGATAGGCAGGGGCAAAGATTTAGTTGCATCTAGCACTGTCTACAGAACCTTCACTCAACTTGCTTCTCAGTATCATGTCTGTTTCTGAATGTGAAAACCTAAATTTAACACAACCACAGATTTAACAGAATCTTCTGTTTTATCGGTGCGTTCCCTCTAAGCTGATTCTAAGTACATTCTCATTAGCTCAACAAGCAAAAACTGAACTTAGCTAGAACTATGGCTAAAGTAGCTTCAGAAAATGTTATTATAACTACATGGGTATAAGAGTACATCACTTTCCACCACTTTCCACTTATGTGAAAACTAATCTATGATGATCATTTTCCCTGGTCCTCTTGCTTTTCTGTCTACAAAAGATAAGGCCTCGATAAGAGATAATCTAATTCCTCCATGGAAATGGGTGCTCCGTGATCTCTGTAAGTATTCAGCAGGCACACACATGAGACTGGAAATGTAATTGCATAGGGACATACCTAATTTGGCTTACTAATGTTCGTCTTGTATTTGAATTCAGCTATGAGATAGTTGATTGTAAAGCAGACAGACATGTTTATCTCCTTTACAGAGCTTGTGTAAACTACAGTGACATTTCTTCTGTTGTCTTGGCTTTAACAGGATGAAATAAGATTCATTGATGAGTACATCTCAACAATCAAAATTTCCTGTTCAAAAGTGGTGGTTACAGTCTGATGGAAAAAATAGAGTCAGTCTTGAAATACTTTCATAAAACAAATATTAGTACATGTCAATATTTTTTATATATTTACTGATTTACTCACTGTACATGCAACCATCAGTACAATGTTTTCACCTCAGAGCTTGGGATAATCTTTCTTTCAAACACACACACAAACACCATTAACCCTCATTCAATACATAGAGAAGTAAAGACAGACATATTCTGTTTCTCAACCATATCCCCAGTAACTGCAATGACCTGAAGGCATATGATGGTTGGCTCATCAAAGAGTGTGAAAATTGTAATATTTGCTTCCGAAGTTTGATTTGCAAAGAAGAAATACGCATGTTTTTATAGGCATTAAGTCTACACTTGTATATTAAACGTGTATGTAGCTGTTCTGCGTCCATACTACTAACCTTTCTAACCTTTGAAAAAGAAGTGACCAAATGTAAAGACCCTGCTAGTCCTAAATTCCAGGTTGAACCCAGGAACTGCTTGGGAAAGTGCTTGCTGACTAGGGCCAAAACCATCCAGGGACTGTTCTAGCAATTTAGCAGTGTAGATGTCTGAGTTGAGGTATCCAGGAAGTTCCTTGGCTCTGTTTAATTTCATAATAGAGGTGTAACTGGCATTTGCTTATGTAGACGCACCTTTTCTGTGACATAATAGTGTATCAGTTTCAATATTTCAGTAATACTCTGCAGCATACCGAATACCAGACCCAATACAAACATCCCTTCTCCCCAAACTACATAAAAATTACTTCACGATGACCCAAAATCAAGCCACTACTTAACCATACAGGACATTTTCAATGTTCTGAAGTTCAGTGAATAAAATAATCTTTGGCTCTTACATAGGACCATTCATCCAAGCATTTCAAGGAACTTTGGAGGTACTAAATAAGGAAAAAGTTTCCTTTGGGAGGAGCTGGGAGACTGTAAAAAGAAAGCAGGTCAAGTCATTACAAAAGTTATTAACAACAAGAACAAAACCTATTTCCAACAGAACTGTTACGTCCTGATGTGCTCTGTTCTTGTTACTACAATACTTTTGTTTGGAAATAACAATTTGCACGTCCTTCATTATGTATTTTGTCATCATGCAGGCAAATGCAATACCTTAGTTGTTACTTTGCACTCTGAAAATTTATTGAACAACTAGGAGAAGACAGCATAAAACCTTTGAGGCACTGTCCATCAGTCTGGTATCTGAGCTCACCATGGAGACTTGGGAGTGCAGAAGGAGGAAATACTTCATCGTCCACTCATCTGGGGTAGAAGGCACTGTTACAGTGCCCAGAGGAGGGATTTTGAACGGTATTTATATATGTTCTGATGGAAGATTTTATGGCTAAAACGTTTTATTCTAGCTCTGGACACCGTCAGCCTCCAGTTCAGTCTGATCGTTTGTGGCAGGAGGGACCACGCTAAGATTGTTCCCAGGAAGGCTGAGTTTCCAATGCCTGGTCCTTAGCACTGGGGACCGCCTAGATGCGTCACCCCTGTGGGCGTTATTGCCTGGGGTTGGGTGGAGGAGCAGGTAGTCTCTGAGGATGGGAGGGAAGGCAGCAAGTAAGCAGCAGCGGCATATTGCATCGACCCAGGAAGACTTTCAACTCTGCTCCTAGTGAGGTCATGGCAATGGATAAGTGAAAGGAACCTCAGCCCAGACAGCAGAAGCCAGGTTTTATTTTCCATTGAAGCTTTTACCTCACAAATCCACAGCAAGTCATCTCATCAGGAGTTTTTCTGAGGAGATGACCAGAGGGCTGGCTCTCATTTTAACAAATGTATGTGTCTGGACAACTCAAGGAACATTTATTCCTGTTTGAACGGTTTATTTTCTATTTTTTCCCTTCTGCTGTTCTATAGTAATGTCACTGTTATTGTCCGGGAGGGGGCACATGCACTTATTATGTATAAAATCTCTGTTTTGTAGGTAGCGTTTGTCTTTTCAGCAGTTGCCCAAAGCCAGAAGCACGTAGGCACTCACTGCATGCAGAGTTATCTACACAGCACAACAAGACGCTCCAATCTAGCCTCAGACAAGGCCGTTTGGGCACTGGAAGCAGCATATGTATTCTAGACTGATAGCCAGACAGAAATCTTAAATAAATTTGCCAAACAGGCAATCACATACAACCTATGTAAAATTGTCCCAGTTATTTCATTTCAGGGAATTATGTTTTACTGGCTTCCAACATCACTTTCCATCTTGAATGGCTGTATAATGCTATTTCAAAAGGCAGCTGGTTTCTACGTTTCAAACAGCAGAATTCAGTAAGATGAAGCAAGTTCTACCAGTACAGGTTAGAACCAACTCAAACATTTTATTAGTTTGGATTTTTTCTTAAAAAAAAAAAAAAAAAAGAATCCATACAAGGCTTTTTATAATTAACCATATATTGTTAATGACAATTTAAAAAGGAAAAACATAACAAAAATGTATTCTATGATTTCAAGTTTCATTTGGCTTTTGCCAAAAAATATATTCCCTGTTCTGATCCTCCTTTTGTCTTATTTTTGTCAGCTATTATTCCTTCCAATGTATGAGATTGTTAATAAGTGTTAAAGTAAAGATTATGGAGTGATTTCCATTTTGATCTCCTGGTATTACTTGTTTGTACAATTCCAGTAGCTACTTATTACAACATGGGTTTCACACGCTTGTTTTGTACCTGAACTTTGCAAAAATTTTAACAGAAACTGTCCAGTCATTTTTTGTAAGATAACAACAAAATAGATGAACATTACAATAAGTATTACAACACACAAAGTAAAGCACCATCATCAACTCATTAGGCATCAAGTTTCACATAGCAAAGAACTAAACAGTGGAAGTTTTGAACACAGGGCATTGTGAAGGCCAAAGATTAAAAAGGAGATAAAGTACTAATATTCCAGAGGATCTTTTCCTTGGGAAATCACCAGCTGACAGGATCTAGACTGGATCAATTTGTTTTCACTTCTTTCCCATGGATTTGCTAGCAGCTACTGTCAGCATTGGCATACTTTTGATTTAAAGAATTCTTTGGGGAATGAAGTGTTAAATTTGGCATGAAAATAGCCATCATTTGGTAACATGCCTGTATAAGATAACTTCCATGGCTAAAAATAGATGTTCTTGAGAGAGTAATTACGAAATATGATGAATAAGGGCAGGGTAATGGAAGATATAAATTCTAGAAGTAGACTTCAAATGCCGTAAGTGAAGGATAAGGTTTAACAGGATAAAGTTTTATAGCAACCGACAAGCCTTTAAATGGCCTAAATACTTATGAATCATTTAAAGTAGCTCTGGCCAAGCGTGAGGGTTAATTTTTAGGCTTTGAAACATCTCTGCCAGTAATTTTGTACGAAATTTCCTAATCTATAATTGCACTTGCTGAGTCCAACAGGTATGTGCTCTGTGCTGTGGTTTTTCCATTACACACTTCAGGAAGCCTTGTCTGTATCAGTCCAGATGGTTTACAAACTAACCTGGGCACACTCAGACTAAAGAGAGAATACTGGCTGAGGCCTATCAAGGCAATTAGTTACTGTTAGATGGTGTGAAAACCCACACCCCTCTCCTAGGATGGCCAAGCCTTCAACCTTCGATGCCCTGTGACTGTGTGTGACCCACAGAACTCATCTATGGTGGTAGGAGATACTAAAGTGCCCTGGCTGAGACAGAAGTGCTCATGGACGGCATTTTGAGGGGGCTACCATCAGAGGTGTTGCAATAGAAGAGGACAGATGTTTGTACTGCTGCACCTCATTTTCCAGCCTATCCCACCGGTTTATTCAACCTGAGTGACCTCACCGAAGGCTTTCCAAATCTAGTCTGTGATTGCCACTCTGAAATTGACCTCTGCTTACTTAAAGAATCCTGTCATCTTTACAGATCTTCTCACTGGGAAAGGTGCAAAAAAGACAGCAAGTTTCCATAACATATCTAGGTCAGCTTCTAACGAGTGTACTGACTGAGGAAATTCTAGGACTTAAATTAGAAGATAAAAAGAAAAATATCAGCCAATAGCTGCCAGAGAAAACACGCACCTTTCATGTGATGCTTTATTGTCTGTGGTGTTGGAAGCAGCATACTCATTCTGGTTTGGTGTTCAGGCCCAAGGTTATGTGTGATAATCAGTTCCAAATAGGTTATCACACAGCACATACCCAAAATAATAGTCCCAGGTATCGCTGTCAGCTATTACTTTCTGTTACCTTGGGGAGGGAGAGAATAGCCTTAGACCTCATGATTCTTTTTTTATTTCATTTGTCTACTAGTCGCTGTATTTTCGCATCTTGTGGAAACTTTAATTCTTATTAGACCTATCAGTCATGAAAGTGAAATGAAAGTAGATCAACTTATAACTACTTGAGTTATGAAAGAAAAGAACAGTGGAGAGTAGGAGTAAAAATGTAAATTTTTGTTCACTCAAAGTTACACAATCAATACATAATCTCTGTCACATGCAATGCCATAAGAAGTGGTCATAGTGTAGATATACAGTTTAAACCTAATGGAAACAGTTCCTTAACCTCAGAAGCCTTCAAAGAATTGAAAAATATTCCCATTCTATCTTTAAAATATTGTATAAAAATATGGTGGGGTTTTTTTTTTTTTTTTGAAAGCATAAAGAGACCTGTCCAATCTTACAGGAATATCATTTAACTTAAGGCAGATATGTGAACATAAGTATTCTTGAATGTGAAAGTCTTGCATTCAAGTCACTACTTTTAGCTAGTATTTGGTGGGTTGCTCTCAGTGACTCTTGCTGGAGCCATTTCCACTTAAAAGAAAACTAAATAACCCCTGCATTGGGGAACTGAACCTTCCTTTGTACCTTCTTACGTGAGTACAAGTTGGTTATTTTTCTACAGCTGGAGAGTCTCTGTCTGATCTTGACACAAACATAATCAAAACTGAAAACATTTCAAAGTATATTTGTTTTGCCCCTCTCTTTTTTTTTCTTAGCAAGAGAAAAAAAATTTAACGGGTCTTTTTAAAATAGTCTCAGTAAATTTTCACCAACATGGGTCTCAAAATGAATGGATATATTTTAGTGTAGCTGAACCACAGTTACTAATGGAAAAGGCAATGTCAATAAATTAACTGGTCTTGCAAATAATACAATTGTTAAAGGAAATAATCTTCCAAGAATCCTGGGTAAGAAGGAAGAAATACCAAGTAAGAAATAGTAAGTAAGAGGAGGAGGGAACAGTGACCTACATGAAACTGAGGAAACATTTGCTATGCTGTATGAAATAAGGTGAGAAAAAAAGTAGGGAGTTTCCTACTTACATCTTAAGTGAATGCAATAATATAGTATTGAAATACTGAGGCTGAGAACTTCATTTTCACTTCAGGTACAGAGGAGTTACTCTGGAGTGTTATTATTCCAAAATCTCTCAGGAGGACTGTGGCAGACACAACTGGGCCCACAATCTTGAATGCCATTATTTGAATCTGTCTTTTCTGTGTCACACCAGTTTGAGCGTATATAGTATATTACCTTTAATTAATTGAGTGTTTATGTGTTAAAAAGTTATTCACTTGTGCACAGAGTGATTTGCCGGGATTTATGATGGGAACATTTTATATTTTACAATTTGTATAGGTTCATTCATTATAATTTTTCCTGATGTTTTGCCTACCATATTATTAACTTCCCCAAAGCAATGAAATAGCAGCTTGTCTTCTCACAGCAGAGAAACGAGAGGAATAATTATGAATGTGGAAATCCCAGTGAAAACATGCTTCTATTGAAAGGGCCTAGTGGTCCAAATAGAAGCCTGCTGGATTTATGAAGTCTATAAAAAAAGCAAACATACAGAAAAACAGATGCTTTTTTTCTTCCAAAAATCTTGGAAGTCCTACACTTAGGAAAAACGAGGGGGAGGGAGAAGGAGAGAATGTTACATTTATGCCACTATTAACAAAAATTTATATTTTACTATAGGGTATGGAGTCTGAATAAATCATCAACGTTTCAAGTCCTTGCCATGCATAACTATTTAATCATTTGGAAGTGTTCTTTTCAAAATGTAAGAGTTTGTGAGCATAGTGTTTGATTTGTTACTCCTTCAGTAGCAAAATCACCTTTGCTTCAAAGGGATAGCTCTTTAGGACTCTTTGCATGTAAGAATTTACAATAATGGGAAAATGAATAGCAGTCACCAGCGGTGGTAGGGGAATTTTTTTCCAGCCTGTCAGTGAGGAGGTAAGGGGAAAGCCTGTGAAATCAATTCCAGAAACTGTTGTGGATCACTGGTTATTTTACAAAGATCCAAAGCTGACAGGACCACCACAGTCATTTGTGTTTATTGTTCAAGAGGGTGCTTTTTTGGACCATCCCTAGCAAAACCAACCTCATTTAAGAAAAAGAAAAGGGGGGTCAGGGGGGACCAAAAAGGAAGCAGGAGGCAGTGTAAGCAATAGCCCAGCTCTAGGACAGCCTTCCCCGCCACTGCCCCGGCCCTACTCCTCTCTTAGGCACTTTGTATTATTACATGTGCACTCTTCATTGTTATTTCTCACAACAACCCGGTCTGCTTCTGCACTCTGTCGTCCGGGTGGCCACTCATAAAAAATGTGATTTACATTCTTGTTTCACTCTCGTCACCTTTTCACTTCCTGTTGCTTCTGCAGCCCATGCTTTGCTTGCCTTTTCTGTTCTTTTAATTTGAAAACTCAATGTATGTACATTTTATGTTTATTATTACATATTTATGCATGCGGCAGAGGAAAAAATAGATCACTGTCATCAGAATGGTTCTAGATTTCTTCTAAAATCAATGTATATGTAATAAATTCTTCAAAATAATTTTTAAAAATCTGAATTTCCTGGAAGTAGAAAAGTAATTCCAAAATTCAATTGAAGAATTTTATTTTCAGTTGCTTCTTATCACACCTCAAAATTTTTCACACTTAAAAATAAGTACGTCAAAACCACTATTACATTTACATTACACAGGATCCCTTACAATGGGTTGAAACTCCTTTCAATATCATTGAAAAGCTGGGCAAAACAATACAAGTAAGTTAAAGACTGGAGGGGCCACATGGTGACAGTGGCTTTCATAGATGAAGTCATGCAGTTTGAAAGCATGTGCTCACCTTTTGCCAGGATCAAACCTCAAACGGCCAAACTCAAGTCCTTTGAAAGAGTTAAGACAATTTGCCCCTACTGAGGAGCTGCCCCTGTGAATATAAATCCATACTATGGCAGAATAAAAGGGTTGTTTTGTGCTAATTCAGTTCTACTCAGCAGCAAAGGCTGAGCAGAAAGATCTGTCGTCAAGTAGAAGCCCTCTAACTGGCCATAAGTTTTTTTGCTGTAAATCTTACAGATTCTCATAAAAGGACGCCCATCCTGAGTTCTCACTGGAGACTAGAAGTAGCCCTTAGCTTTTGTAGCAACAGCCAGCAGCTATGGCTGTTTGTTCTTTATTCCCCTGTCTGCCTTAAATTCAGATCATGTTTTCTCTATTAGCGGTAAGGAAAGAAAAGTGATTAAATGGAAGAACATATGAACAAGTGAATAGATTCGGAGTTCAAGTATACACCCAAGAATTGTCTATTTTCCTGAAATTTATCTGATTTTTTTCCAGAGCTAAGGAATGATATATCATGCCCACAATCTTCCACTAGGTAGAATGGTCCTCTTCTGTTCTACACACCCCAAGGGCATTCTGCTATCTCACCTTACCATTTCTTTTCAAGGGGTAAAAAGGTCCAACACAAAAGTTGGAAAGTCTTCCAGGCACACACCTTTTCACTGCACTCTGCTTTTCATCTAACCTCTGGACCAGCAGAAAGGGAGCATGGTCCCTTCAGCCCCGGGTGTCCGACAAGTGTCAGAAAGCTGCTGATGCCAGATCTGCTCTGCACGTACTGTACAAATGTTTCAGCATTCTCACCTCACCATTACTTCTTTGCAAGATGATGAACAAGTATATACACCTATTTCAGTGCACAACATTAACTAACATTACCATAGGAGCCATGCCATGAGCTCAGGGCTGGCAGCCAGCAAATTCTGGTTTCTCATCCCAGTTCAGCCACTGACTTACAGAATGACACTAGAGTAGTAAATTAAACCCTCTCTGCCTCATTTTCCCCAGCTGTAAGATAGAATTCTTTATTTCTTACAACTTTTTAAGAACTATTTCTGCGCGAACAAAGGAGAGAATTACATAGGTGATAACACTTACTCCTTTCTAATAGGAAGAAATGGAGAAAAGTGCTACAAATTCAGGAATAGCAAACTTAAAATATTTTTAGTATATCCAGAACAATAATAGCATTTGTGTGACTTAAAAACCATCAAGCCAATTAAAAGACATTTTTTGATCTGCTCTCATGTTTACTTTGTAAAATAGTGTCTATAAATACTCTTGCTTAAATCTATACCATAAATTACTAAAATGAAGTAATTAAATTCACTCCCAAGCAGCATGGCTAACATGACTATGTTCATTTGCATTATATCAAATGATATGGTGGACATTAGCTTCTAGTTTATTTAAGATTCAGAGAGACTATAAACAGAGGTGAAAAAAGAATCAACAATCTAACCGTCTGTTTGTGGAAAATAAGGCAAGGGAAGACAAAGAGATTAAAATGTGCCCAGACTGAATACATGTCAAGCTTAGGTTTCTCTACCTCCTGCCCAACCTTCTTAGCTCCAGAACAACATTGGTACAAAATGTTAGTACTGCTAAACTACTAGATTTGAGCTTTAACTAGCATATTTGTGTAATGTTATACTTCTGCAAAACTGTCAGTGTCATTTAAAGGACTTACTGCAAGTCAAGGTACAGCAAGTACTGGGGAACAAGGGCTCTCACTCATGGTTAATGGCTCTAGTCATTGGGCTGCAAGGTAGAGAAAAGTAAGTGAAGTCTTCACAAGAATACTAAAAGATTTATAAAATCATGTAGGAAAGAAAGGAAAAACTTTCAGAATCTCTCCATGGAGAAAAAAGAAAGAAAAAAAAAAAAAAGAAAGAAAAAGAAAAATAATCAGAACCAACAAGTTCAGTGGTTATCAGGACTAAAATGAACTTTTTATTCTCTGCTTTGAAAAAACGTCAAATACAACAAATATTCCTCAGACTGAAACCTCTTTGATTTTAAAAGTTTCCTGGTGTCTTTCTTAAGTGTTTTGTTTTAAATGATGAAGTCGTAATAAATAGTGGACACATAATAAGCTTCTGTGGGATTTGGACTTTATCCCACAAGTGAGAGGAAGACCTCATAACTCAAAGAGTGATGAAGCCGCAAGAGAGTTATGAAGGTTTTTCCGCACTAGTGGGATTAATTCCATATTCCACAGATGCCCATTATATAGAGGTTCTCTGTTTATACTGCAAGGAGGTAAAAAGATTTTTTTTTTATTAGATTAAAATGTCAGGGTTGAATATAAATGTCTTAGTCAGAAGAGTAAAGAACAGCTGCTTTGTGGTGTCACAAAACATCCTGAAAACAGTGGCTGAGTTAGTGGAGAGACATGCATTCAAAGTATTTTGTGTAGCAAGCAAGCATCACTACTGATCACTTGCTCCCTGTAACTTTCTGCAACAGGCAAAGAAACCCTTAAATTTTGAAAAGGACCTGTGAATTGGTTTTCTTTATCACTTACAGCATTCAATACGTACCACAGGCCCTATTTCTACTGCTCTTGGGCTTTGCTACTTCATGATGTTGAAGTAGGTCTCCCCAACACACCAAGGCTACTAACAAAGGAAAAGGTGAGTTTACAGCAAAATAAGCCATCCCAATTAGAAACCAAAAGAACGTCCAGCCCAGCCCTCTGCAACCCAAGACAACCACTGAAACTCAGCTAGCCATGTCCCAGCAACGAGAAGAGCATTTCCATATGGGCCAGGGATACATTTGCTCAGCAAAACCGCTAAACGCTGCCTGCTCTTATGTTAGACTACTGCTTTGCGCTTATGTGCCATTATTTGTATCTGGCAATTCTCCTCTCTGTCCCCGCACCTCTCGAGGCTGGATATAACCCTCAGCATAAGACAAAAACAAGCTCACGTATTTACATATTCTGTCTTCATGGAGATATTTGCCTTTATAATGAAATACTTTTTATCTTTGGAACGGGAAGGGTCCAAAATACAAATTGTAAAGATAGATTTGGGCTTTGTTCATAAGACCATAAACTTTCCTTAAGAGACCGAGTTCTTTGCAGTACTAAGTTGGAAATTAAATTGTTCACTATTCTTGAAGAATCCTCTGTATTTATGACATTAGACAGGACATTTTGGTTTATGTGGGGTATAAGCATTTGAATTATTTTCTGACTCTATATATATTTACAGATAGACATTGCAATGTGTAAGCCTGTAGCAACGGGTCTCTGGGTTTCATTCACCATGGAGCAAGCTGGCTGCAAACACTGTGTCATTCTGCCCAGCTTTTAAATACCCAGGAAAATCTTTCCTCATTTCTTAAACTCAATTGCTGCTTATGGGTTCAACTGAAGCTTGCAGCTTGAAATATCCAAAATAAGTGGGCCATGCCTGAATTTCAAAAACCGAGCAGCTATTTCAGGATGAAGTCTTGCCATAACCACAGAACACAGACCTGCAATGAAGACTGGAGTATCAAAATGCTGCCACCTGGCACGAGCAGCAGAAATCCAGATCACCCTGCTGGTTAGTGTCGATAGTGCTGGGCAGCTCTGAGAACACATCCTTCTTTAATACTCTGTCTGATGCTCCTTTCAGAGGAGTAGGAACCTCCGCCTGCTGAGGTGCCCAAGCCGTGGTCCGGTTCCTGTCACTTCGCAGAGAAGTGGTGAGCCACACAGGGCTGGATCCCTCCCTGCTGTGGGAAAAAAAAAAAAAAAAAAAAAAAAAAAAGAGATGTAAGGGAGTAAATAAAATCAATAGAACAAGCTGATGATAGGATTAGTACTTTTCAAAAGGGGAACATGCTTCTGTGTGGGTAAAATCACACCTATTTTGCTAACATTGTGCAGAAACACAATCCCTGCCATGGCCACAACTGTTTAAGAGGTGATGTTCACAACAGCATCTCCTCTGCCCAGGCTGTGACCCGTAAGGTGACCTTTGTGAACTGTACTATCTCATTAACAATGGATTGCCAAGCTGAGACCTGCAACACTCATGCCAAGAGGACAAGAAATCTCAAAAATATCTGGGCCTTCCTGTGATGCCAGCTGAGGTGGCAGCTCAGTCTAGGTCTGCCTTAACCACAGGTCTGTAAATCTGAGGTTCTGCTCTGGGTAGGATGCAAGGAAAAGATCCCTTTAATGGTCCTTTAACCCTCTGCTACTGATGGATTGGTATTTTGAGGTCAAGTATTTTTAAGTATTTATTTTTAGTGCTTTAGCATATCTGCTTGCCTACTTAAAATAGCTTAAGAAGCATTTTGGGCACAAAACGCTCACACCTTTAATGAAGCTCTGGAGTTACCTGTCCATCAATCACAGCAGTGTGGAGAGGTGCTACAAGTAGAGTTCAGCAGTAGGTTTCTTACAGTATTCTTATACTCTCCATGTCAGAAAGAAGAAAGGAAAAAATAGCAGAATTTGAAGGTGAGACAAAGAAAACAGTTACGATGGTTCACAGACTAGAACATTAGCAATTTTTTTTCCATTTCTCTCTAAACATTTTATCTCTACTTTTAGGATGAAGTTTTGCTATTCTGTCTCAAAGAAGGTAACACATGTTAGTCAGAGAGGAAATAACAGATACAGCAGATCTGCAGTAAGATGGAGAAAACAGCTTAAGAACCAAATGAAAATTAGAAATTGGATTTTGTTCTATCAAATGTATTTTATAAATCAGCTTCTACACTCTGGACCCAATCTCTTCTGGCATATATTTTTTACATCAGGGTAGTTCCACAGACTCCTTATGGAGTTGTTCCATATTTGTACTAACTCTGTGGAAGCATCTACTAATACTGCTGCATGTTTTCCTACTGGGAGGAGACAGGGAGCGGAAAGTTAGGTGCAAAGAGATCCACCACAATGAAATCATCCCTTCCTAATATGGAAAGATTTCTACATCTAACTCATGCTGATCCCATCCATTTTATCCCAGACAGAATCACACGGCTTACTGTATACCTTGGGAGCGGCTGGCAGCTGGGATCTGGATGGCTGGCTCATCGGGTTAGCCATGCTGGGCACCAGGACTTGGGAGGAACAGAGAGTGATCAGCAGCAGCCTGCACCGTGTCCTAGGGGCAGGAGGAACAGAGATTAAGAAGTCATGCCACCGTTTCTTAAATAATTCAGGAAGTATCTACTGCTTTCCAACAAGATGATTCAGAGCTGTAATTCAGAGAGGGTGCAATGCAGTTCTTTTGCCGTCTAAACCCCTCCTGTCAGGGTTGGGGGAAAAAAACCTGCTGTGGCCCTTTTCTAAAATCCCCTTCACTGGAATGGCGCTTTGCCTGCACAGGGCAGCAGGGAGGAGGCTGCAGGAAGATGACACCCTGTAGGCTGTAGCATCCTCCCCTTGATGGATGTGTGTTCTCCACTGGGGGTATGACTTCAGTTCTCTCCTTGAAACATGAATCAAACGAGGCCACAAGCAGATATATTTCCCTGTCAAACATTTCACTTCCTGGAGACAGTTAAGAGCTAATGTGACATACTGTGAACAGTTTATTTTTGCTTTTGGGCCAGCAAATTGCTGTACTGTTTTCCAGGCCCTTAAAAGTGGTTTGTGTTTGCTGAAAGAAGCCTTGCAGACACGTTGGCTGTGAGTCCAGTAGGATTTCTAGCACACTGACTGATCCTAAGCTTTCAGATGAGGAACTGAAAGATCAGCAAACCAAATTCAGGCCAGAGGTGCATGCGTTCCCCTTTGCTTAAGACCTCGAAAGGGCAGATCATGGAGTTTCTTTCATGTCATCATACTTGCTGCATCAGCCATCCTGCCATTTAGCAAAACTTGCAACTGATGCAAATGGCTGGCTTGTGCATACAGAAAATAGAGACCCAGAGAACACACTTGTTCTGCCTTTTTGCTGTTCTCTGTCCAAAAAATATTCAAAACCTGTGTAAGTGCATGCCTCAGAATAATTCCTTGTTTTCTTAACCATATAGGTGAGAAAACTGAGGCACTAAGCAGTCTGTCTGGCTCACAGTGAGAATGGTAATAAATGGCAGAGCCGGGAGTGGGTCATGCTTTACAGACAACTGATGTGACCTAACTCTTCATTCACTGAAGTAAATGAAATCCAAATTTAATTGAATGAATTTTATCCTAAGTCTTCCTGTGTTCTAGAAGGGGAGGAACAGATGCTGCAGAGCCACCAGTGGTTTTCCTGCTGTTTGGGACGGCTCAGAGTCCCAGAGTACCCACCTGGTAAACAGTTTAAAGCAGCTTTTCTTCTACGAGCAGGCTTTAACCATCCATAGAACCAACACAGCAGAGCAGCCTGACCAAATAACCACAACGAAGTTGTTGAGTGACTGCTGTATGTTCTGTCAGGGTCACCTGAATGTTGCAATGAACAAAAACAGGTCCTCAGTCCATAAGAAGGAAGCGGGACTTGTCAGCAGTTACAGGCAATTAGCCCTGGAAAACATCCCCCCAGGACTGCATCAGACTGCTGTTCTCCTCCTGCAGGGCTGAAGGACACCGTGAGATCTGGGTATCACTACGTACCTTTGGGAAACACCTCTGATACCCTGTTACTAATAATAAGATAATGCTTTGCATTTCTGCAACACTGCTCATTTTACAAGGCTTGATTAGTTAAGCATCTTTAGGCTGCTGTAATAGAAGTTTTTCAGAAACCAGGAAAAGCTAGGAGGTAAGCCCTCTCCTCATTGCCTCACTCGCATTGATACAAGCAGCACTTCATGAAAAAAGGGCCACAGAAATGGGTAATTCAGGAAATGCAGGTAGTCACTAAATGTATGAAGCAGCCTCCTGTCTGAAGAAGGCTGCAAATATTGCAGGCAATACTGCTAGCACAACAGTGTTAGAAAAGCACTGAGATGTTTGTATCAATGTGACAATTAATTATTCTCTTTTTTAATACGTGTCATCGTCTCTTTTGAGTTCTGTGGTACTAACATATATCAAAATCTGCAGAATATACAATTTTGCATAAAGGTACTACAGCACGACACTAGATGACAGAATATAGAGCTCAGGGGTAAAGTAAAAAATGAGTATTCCACTTTTCTGTGAAATCCACACATTGACAACAAAGATCGATATAAAATGGCGTAAGAACTATTTGGTCTGGCCTTAGTTCTTGAGCAGCATCTCCAGCTTGGCAATACTGGTTAAGCACATTCCTTTGTACGTGTAGATATATATGTATAAATTTGTCTTTAGTTACTTCTTAGTAAAAAAGTTGCATGTAAAAGCACATAATTCAAAACAAACAGACATAAAGAACAGAACTTCATAGAAAATAGTCAAAATATTGCTACTTATAGCAATAAGCACTGAGGTGGTTCGGTGGTTCGGTGCCACAGAAGATCTTGAAGAACTCTGCAAACAGCTCCTCGCTCCTTTGGTCAACAGTTTGAACGCGTAACTAGGTCAGACACACTGTGGCAAGGGAAATCTCTTCTTGGTATTGGCAATGCCAATACAAATTTTCCAACAGATATGCCAACATGTTTCAGACTTCATCTGGGGAGGAAAAGAGGAAGTAATTTGGGCTCTACAGTGATGCAGCCCTCGGCATCTTTGCAAAGACTACCTGCGGTGCCAGCTGCGGTAGAGGTGGTCCTTGTGATGTGGAAAACTGCTTGCCACAAACCACTATCGCACTGTTAGCATTTCCCCCTCTCTATCTTCCTGAAGTGCAGAGAAGAAGAAACATCAGAGGCATTTTAGGATAAGCAGCTGCCTGTTTGGCTACCTTGCTTCTTTGTGTTTGACTGGTTTTTCCCCTCATTCCACTTAGTGTTTCTTTCCACTTGCAAGTGTTGTTTTAGTACAGATGTGCCTAGGTGTTCAGCTGCCTTCAGCAGGTAGCTGTCTAGTTGGAGGAAAAAGTAAACTAGCATAGACTTTTCTGAATAAATGTTGTAACTGTCATACTGCTAATGTCGACTTCCGTGTTGGTTTTGGTGGTAGTACCACAGACTGCTTTAGAAGAATGTCTTTGTTGCTTGAATATACGCAGTTTGATCCCTCTCAAAGTGCTTCTTAAAAGTTATCCTGACTTCAGATTTCTCACTTTAGTTCCATATCTTTGACTGTTTCCGTCTCTTCCAGGGACCATGAACATTATCAGATTTTACTTCATTTATGATCTAGCAGTGGCAAAAAATGTCACTCACCGCTGAATCCACATCTTGCTAGGTATGTTGAACATAGATTGATGCTGTCCTTGTCCTAAAGGACATTGTAATCTAAAGCATCAAGAGGGGCTTTGTCTAGCTCTCTGCATGAACCACAAAGTTTTGTTATTGAATCTCTTCAAAAAGTACAACTCAAAAGCTGAAGGAAACAGTGGTATGATCACAAGAACAGATATTTTTCATGTTTATGGATGTTCTAATATAGTCACATAAACTGTTGGAACAAATGGGAGAGAGAAACAGATTATTTTCTGTGAGGTATCCAAATAAATTATAGCTAAAATTATCTTAAAGTCTTTCTCCAGTTCCCAGATGTTCAGATTATCATTGATCTTAAATATTTCCTTGAACTGATGCAGACAGCAGATTCTATATTTTAAAATTCTTAGCCAGCTAGGACAATATCATTGCTTGCCCAGCAGAAGTACATGCATCTTCAGTTCTAACACACAAATAACATATTTGAATGGTTTGTATGAATATAGTAAATTGATAGACATATATATACACATTTAGTGTCTTCAGATAAGGCTGTTCCATGACAGCATTATGTTTCAATCCTAAAGTCCAACCTCCAGGTGCATGGGGGTTTTTTTTGGCATTCCTAAATTATGATTCAGTAACTACTGATGTAAGAACAGCAATGGGAAGTTCAGAGAGCCTATAAGGTATATATGAACTGTGCCAGTAACAGAACAGTGCTCCTGACATCTCTGCAATATAATGGGGAAGTACACATAAAACCAAATTAACCTCTTAGTATTTTCATGAGCAGAAAAGGATTTAATTAAGGAAGTCAAGATTCCCTTCCAGTTCAGTCTTCCAATAAATACGTTCAGACTTTGATCTTTGACCTTTATTCGTAAAATTAATTCTACATCATATTTCTGCATACAGCTCTCTAAGGAGAATCAAGTTTACACTTCCCTCACAAGCCAAACCATAACAGCGCTTAATTACGTGATAATTTATGTAGTACTTAGCATGAACTTTTGACACTTGCTGAAGTAGGCAGCGTATGTTATCACCTGACTACATCAAGCAACAGAGCCTATGCACCGGTCAGGTATCTTGGGCTTTGTAAGGTATCTAGTAACATTATAACCCTGTTATACCAAAATTTCTAATAGGTTGGACCTGTCTCCAGTGTACATTAATATATATGCCTGTGTGTACTTAAAGTACTGATTGCAAGAACTTCAAAACATCAGACAACCTGCAACAAGGCTGTCCAAATCTTTGTCACTCTGCTCAGTTTTAAGGAAAGCACACAGCTGACAAACATTTCATTTCTGCCCACCCAATATGATTAAAAACATGGAACTGAGCTCTTTTCCTACCAAAGTTAAACCTCGATTATAACCATACTAATCTGACCTGTTAATTACAAGTGTGCAGAGTACTTTTATACAAGACTTTTTCCCTACCCATAGAGTAGAATAGTCAGCCTGACTGCCATGTGAGGCTCAAAAGGAACTTTTTGATGGAGCTGCTCTCTTTTCTAAAGGACCAGATGACTCGGACCACAGTTAGCTCATTTTGCTTTGGGCAGTCTAAGCCTGACTCTCAAATTGTGCAAGATCTTATAAGAGAATAGACACCAATTCATAAATTGTCTTTGCTGAGCAGCTCTACGAAACAACATGGGTTGTTACATCCTTACTTTTGAAGCAAAGATTCTGAGTTACCTTCAATATGTCTGGATAGAGAAGATTTGTGCATCCATTTTTCTGTGTGCTTATCAATCTTTCTCACTGTTACGGATGATGGAAACAGTACTGTCATGAATGTGTTTTCAATCACCTTTTCACCTGGACTGCTCCGTATATAACATTTATTCAGAGTCCTGCAGCAAGTTTATAACAGGAGTCAGGCCTTCTGATTGCCAGGGTAGGAACATCCCTAGACCATCAGAAAAGTAGAAATGTAAGCATGCAAGCTGCCTCAAAAAATGTTCTTTCCTAAATCCCTCTTTTCTGTTTATATTCTTAAACTTCTCTCTACCTCATAGCAATTAGTGATATCTCACTCAGTGCTGTGAAAATAAAATCAGATCTTACAGCACCTGTTCAGCATATTATGAAAGCATATTCCATAAGAAGTTAAAATTAAATGAACAAATGTTGAATGAATGTATTCTATTTTGCTTTATATGTATTAGGTTTCTTTCTTACATTAATCTCAAAATTCTTATTTGCATTTACTAATAGTCCCAATACTGTTTATGAGAAAAGTAGAGACATTGTAATCTTCTGCCCCGTTTATTATGAATTCCAGATATTTCCTTGCAATACCAAGGAAATAAAATATTCACTCTATTTCATGTATTCTAAAGAATTGCAACAGAATGACTACAGTCTGGTTACTATTTTATTGTTTTTTCTTATTTCACAGACACATAGATCTGTTTCTAGTGCCATCATGAAAAAAGTCTGAAATATACTGAGAAAAAATGAAAACAAGACATTTAGAGAGTCCAACTAATGTGAAGGAATCTTTTCTAAAATAGCTGTAAGTGTGGTTAAACCACCAGGTCTCCTCTGGTAGAACATTAAATGCACAGTAGGCCTGCGTACTGCTTGTAAGTAATAAATGGTAAATCATTCCATTTTATAGGCAAAAATATTCATTTAAATGTGGTCTAAAATTTTTAAACAGTCTTCACTAGCCATCTATTTACAGCTAAGCTGCTGCTTCTCCCTGCAGTGTTTTAAAGCATATGATACTCAAGCAGCTGTATTTTTGGTAGCTTAAAACAAAACAGAATTTAAACGCAAATTAAATTAGGTTAACGTAAATTGTAATGCTGCACAAGTTTTTTTCATTAACCAACAGCGGTTTTGGTTATGAAATAATTGCGTTCATCAGCCATTTTACCAATGACAAGAAACAGTTGATGAGTTTGTTGATATTTGCCACGTGTGAAGCAGGGTCTGGTTCTCCAACACCTTGCCGCCAGCACAGTCTTTCGCAGCTATACAGAACGATGCCATACTGCTTTGACACCAAAAGCTTTGGTCTGCAAACCTGAGTAATTTTAAAATATGCAGGGAATTAGTTAATTAATCCCAGCAATGTGTCCTTGGGCAACTCATATTATTGAGACGACTAGCAAGTTAGAGCTGTAGCACACCACTGAGTCACTGTCAAGACACCTCCCAGCCCAGTTTGGTTTCCTCCATTTGGTTACCAGCCAAAAGACAAAAGAGGAATGCAGCTCCTGAAGCAATGCTAGGCAGAGCAGACATTTCCTGGCTATTTAAAAGAGTTTTTCTTGAAGCCAATTCTAATTTCGTACAGTACCTGTGAACAGGAGAGGACTGAGGCTCAGTCTTTTCAACCAGCTATCAGAGATATCAGCATCTCGTCCTCATACAGGCAAGACAAGTTGGGCTTATTCCTGGGTCTGGACACAGAGTCTGAACCTTAGACTGGACCCCACAATAAAAAAAATAAAAAAATAAAAAAAATAAAAAAATCAGCTAATGTGAAGAGCAGTGAGAAGCAATGGAGCACTGGCTAGTTTATATTCTGTCTACAGTTCAGCATATGACCACAAAGCATATTATTCCAGAGGACTCAATTCAAAGCAAAATGTTTGAGCTTCTGCACTGCAGAACTTTATGCGTGGCCAGGGAAAACAGAGAACAACAACTTTCCACAATATTTAGTTGCTTTGCCTGTGCTTCCATGATACAGAGGCCAAACATACAGTAATTTTAACTGAACCAAGTCCAAGACTTGTCTAAATGTATCCACTGAAAATGAAACTGACCTTGGGGAGAAAGAAGAAATGGCAGGGCAGTGAAAACATCTTATGCCTTAAGGAAAAGGATAAGGAAAGTAGCAGCGACTCATGCCTGCTCTCAAAATAATAACTGGGGCTATTATTTACTGGGCAGAAAAGACCTTTCTCCTTGCACAGTAACTCTTTGGTGCCAGCAAAGGCAGACAAGGTGACTGAATAAGTGTTCTGAGAGAAAACAGAAGCGAGTATTCAGGAAGATGCTGGTAGGACAGGAAGCAAGAGCAAGAGCTTCTCTTGCTCCTCCTGAAATGGAAAGGATGATTTAGCATAGGCAACTAAAGGAGAAAAACAGTGCATGTCAGTGGAGAGCAAAATGCAGAACTTCTGGCAACAGAAGGAATCAATAATGATACTACTGGCTTTATTTTAGCTTATAAAATTATCCCTGTTGTCCTACAAACATCATCTATATAAAAGTGATTAAATGATATTGGGGATCTATGGTCAAAATTCCCCTTGAAAATGCTTGTCCCTTCCCAAACTTAAAAAAAAAAAAAATAGCTACAAGACAACACATAGAGCATACTTATTTTCCAACTTTTGTCTAACAAGTGGACGGACTATATTACTCACCCAAAGCATCACCTCCCATGAGTTATGTCTCCTTCCATTTCATTTTTTTTCTTTTTTATTTTTAGTGAAGAAGGCTTAAAGGTGCCAGGCATTTTCTGCTTTTCCTCTCCTTTGCCCGTACCTCTTTTCGCCACCTTCTCTTGCAGGAGATTCACACTGCTTTCAGTTCACCTCTTCTGCCCCCTCTAGACTGTGCATATTTGAAAGGGGCAAGAGAGAGAAAAAACTTCTTTTCTTACCTCCTTTCCTAGATCTGCTGGCACAGCTGGTAAGGGGGCAGGAGCATGTGCCATGAGCTGCTGCACTGTTCCTACATCCCAATGCCTGGGAGGATGGAAGTGTCCGGTCCCAGCACAGCGGTCAAGCTCAGTCATTGATAAAGGTTCTGATCTGCTGCAATTCTGAAAACCTGAACAAATGCAAACGTGCCTCATTTCCATGGGTTTTGCTTTAGTGATTAAGTTTTCCCCATGCATTTTCTCCTAATTATAATATTTTAAAGCACACCAAATAGTAATTCTACATGACATTTTTATCACCTGCTTAACATTTCAAATGAAACATTTTATTGCATTTGATGTTATTTAAACACTTACCATGTACTCTTCGGTCCTACAATTTTCAATGTGTTCTGGCGATATTAAACAAATATTTAAGAAACAGTTGGAGTATGTGTTGTTTTTTTCCATTTTTAAGTGTTTAATTTGTAATAAACATGCAGTATGCTGCAAATACATTTCATATATATGGCCCTTTATGCATTAAGTGTTAAGAATATATTTTTGCATTGCCATAGTTGAGTTTGTCACATTTTCCATTACAAACTTAATTTCAGGGTTTATAACTTCTCCATAAAATGTGCCCTTCAGGGGGAAACTTGACATTTAATTCCTCAGCTGAAAAGAGGAGGCTATTTTTTCCATTTAAAAAAAAAAAAAAAAAAAGTTTAACAAAATAATTGTTTAGCAAACACTTCTAAACATTCAGAAATGAAGTGACAAAAAAGTTTCTGCAGCTTGAATTCCTCCTCTTAAACTGCTAAAAGGCCTAACAAAACAAAACAAAACAAAACAAAACAAAAACAACAAAAAAACCAACACCAAACTCTGAACTGGAATCTAAACACAGCATTTTTTAATTCTAACCAAAAATAAAAACTTTCAGATATCAACTAGTACTGCTTAGAATTTGAAGCAGTTTTTGATTCCACCACAAAGCAGATCTCAAGCTAGTATAACACATGTTCATTGTCTGTCTAGATCACTTACTAATTTTATCAAACATACTAGCCATGACCAATAAAAGCTTTTTAATCTCACAAAATTAGAGTTAGCAGAATAACAGCAGTCCAACATTGACTGTATAATTTAAATTCTACTTCATATACCTTTTTGATACTCTACAACTCATGATAAAAAAGTATTCACCACTTTTTCCTCACCTCTAAAAATGTTATACCAAAAGCATACTGCTTGCCACTATCTCTGTTCCTAAACATTAAAAACTCATCTGGCTTCTTGAAAATTTATAAGTAAATAAACAAATATTTATGAATAGCAAATATATTTTTTTCATAAAAGAGGAATCATTTGTGAATGGATTAAATATCAGCAGTCTAAGCTTATTGCAGCTTTTAGTTTTAGCCCCACACATGATTACTGCTATTTTTACGAAAATGAAACAGCCTTATTTTCAAATTCTCACATACTGACTTCCAGCAGTTTTCCTCAACTACAGTACTTTCCAGATTAATCTATCTCTACATTGCCAAATTTTATGACCTTTATTGCAAGTCACCCCACCAGTGTTTTCTCAAAGTTCTTTTTTTCCTGAGCAAAGTAACACTCTTAGCTTTCATTCTTTCCAAACATAATATTATGGCTCACAACCTGGTTAAAAAAAAAAAAAATGTGACTCAAAAATGCCCCGATTTTGAGCGTTTAAAAGACAAAACAAGTCCTATATTTATTATATCAAAAAATTCCCCAAACTCATGACATTCCAGACTTGACTGATGATTTGTGAATGCTTTCAGGGTAGCAATACTGTATTATGTGTTCCTCAGATTCCTGTCTGACCACTGCATCCACCAGCTACTTACTCTGATCTTTCTTCCACAAATTTCACACAACATTTTCAGGTTTATAGCTCAAGTCAAATAGCTTTAGTTAGACTCAGGGATTTGTTGTACCTATTTTCTAAAGCTAAACTTTAAAGCTAAACTTTAAAATGGCTCCCAAGGTGTATGTTTGTTCCACTTCACCTGGACGAGTAGGCAGGAACTGGGGATTTTGTCTGTGTCGTGCTTTGTCCTCTGACACCAGGTACAGCTTTAAATAGAATGACACCATGTTCTTTTATGGCAGACATCCTTCTAATTGCTTTGTGTCATTCTTTCTCTCTCTGGTAGGCTGTTATCCAGTTACAGAAAGAATTTTCAAAAAAAAAAAAATCATTAAGACTATCTTTTCTTCCATACCCAATAGCTTTTATATCCTAGCAGAATTATGTTATTCTGTTGATCCTGTTTTCATTTTCTTATTACAAAGAAATAGTACATATGTGAGCAGAGCTAGATTCGTGCGTTGTTCATATGGATGAGTCTATGTCATGGTTTAACCCCAGCCGTAAACAATTTTTTCTGGTTTGTGTTTTTCTTTACTTTCTCCCTGTGACAACTCACACGGTTTGTTTTCATTCAGTTCTGCTTTCTGATTACTCTTCTTTTAGCCTCTAATGCCAGACAATTATTTACTAACTTACTAACAAAAGTACAGGTTTTAAAACATGGATTGAGAAAATGAGAAACCTTCTAGGAAGCCAAGACTTGTCCATAATTTAATTTTCCGCTGTTGCAGATAATCCTCAAAGGGGATGTTGAATTCATAACAAGACCTGACGTGCATGAAGGAGAACATCAGAATAGCTCCAGCCTACTGATTACAGACCAGAAGCTCTTAATTTCTACATTTTCCTTTATATACTTTATCATAGGAGATGCTTGCATTTGTAACCAACCATAGCAAGTGTATATCACTCTTCATTTAAAGCTTAATTTCTGAAAGCTGACAAAGTTGTAGTTCAGAGTAGCCATGTGGTCAATAAGCAGTGTCTTATTTTAGTATTCTGAAAATTCTTTAGGGAAACAACTGCATAGAAATAAAAGCAACACCATACACAGGAAATGCCTGAAGGAGCATACCTGAGTCATGGGTAGAAACAGTAAAACAGTTACCACACACTAACTCTAGATAATCTCTGCCCCTAATAAATTCAGAGCAACATCAGAGTACTTCTTTCTTTGGACATCAAATTTAGACACTCGGGCAGCTATATGTTAGATTTTCCCTCGCAGGACAATTATTTGGATTACTTCAAATTACATGACCAAGTTCCCTCTGTTGTGAATGATAAATGGGCACCTCTAGGAGCTGGGTTCAAATCACCATCCAACTCCCACTGCTTGGGCTGTACCTTAAGTTTACTGTTATTAAAAGAAATATAGGAAAAGTAGGAAATAGCAGCAACATTTTTTTTCCAGGTCTTCTAAGGGGTCCACCACTTGAATCTGCCCTTCTAACCCATAACAATCCTGATCGCATGTGTGAGTCTTCAGGGGCATCCACAAAAATTGAGATATTTTAGGTTCTTTTAGGAGATAGGTAGTGCTTGAGAGTAGTAGGTCCATACTGCTTTCTCTGGTTACATCTCTGCTGATAAAAACATTGATGGCAGAGCAGAGGCTCAGTCCTGTCACGCTGCCATCCATTATGGTAGACCATCCCTGGCATAGTGTTAGCATCTCCCAGACAGTGCTCAGGAAGAGTTCAGGGCATAGTAATCGGGAGAGTTTTTTCTCAGTGAGGCAATTTCCTTTTCAAGGGAGGAAGAAGAAAGTTTAGCCTAAGCCATTATTTAAACTCCTTCTCTCCCCAGACACACACAAGCTTTGAAGCCAGGGGTGTGACATTAGTTGAGAATTTGGCTTTTTAGCTTCAAATTCCACATCCCCAATCAACACCTTGTGCAAAACCAGAAAAGAAATAACAAAATTTAAAGTAAAACAAAAATCAACAACAATGGAACCACATTGGTTTCCACCAAATAAAGGGATCTGCAGATGTGATGAGAAAACTTACTATTATTAAATTGTTTACTACATTATACACACAGAAGAAGCATGAATTATTTAAAACACAACATGACCACTCTTCTATGTCTTCAAGTGATTCATTTAACACAATTCAAACAGCTAAGTGCTAAGGTTCATCTATGACTAATTCTTTACAAACCACAGATTTAGCTTTGAATATGAGAAGACAATTTCCTACACAACAACAATTAATTGACTTTTAAAGGATGATGATATAAGAAAATATATCTTCTCCTTTCCTTGACCTTTCCTTCCCAGCACTGCCATCTTTTGCAACTATCATGAATATAATTAAAGCAAGTCTAAATGAAATGAGAGGAAAGGTAGAACTCCTTGAAATAAAAGTATTTTTAAATTCACTGGGAAAAGAGCAAATCCAGGTTTTGTTTCCTATGACAAGCATTAAAAGAACTTGTGGACATACAGTAGGATGTGAACTGTAATAAATCATACTCTTAACTGTGCTATTTGTCTTCTTTAATTTTCCATTTAGTGAACAAATGATAAAGTTTTCCTTTCAGAGAGCTGCGAACTACAGAATTTACAACTATTTCAAAAATAACATTTGAAAAAAAAGAAATACTGGAGTTGTTCCACCTTCTCAAATAAAATTTTTATCCAGATCTCATAATTATTTTCAGAGAAGAAAAAAAAGCCAAAACAAAACAAAAACCTAACGTATTTTTGGGGTGCTTATGTAGTTTTTAGTCATGTAAATTCCCGGAGACTCAAGTGGAAGTTTGCCTGTATGAGGACTAGAGGGAAACAGAGGGAGGACCTCTCCGTTCAACTTCAGAAATGTTGGTCTTGCACATTCTTCTCCAAAAATGTAATGTGCAATACATTTATTTATATTAGTTACCAAGGAACAATATTTATTTTGGAAGACACCGGGTTTCATTACTGTGGGCAGAAATGTGGTATTCACCCACGGCCCTGGGCTGGGCATAGAGGGAAGGTAGTTTCAGGGTGTTCTGTGCTGGCATTTCCCCATGGAGCCGGCTGTGGTGCCGCAGGATGGAGGGGACACGGCAACCCCTCTGCGTAGCCTTAATCACCCTGCCAGGCAAGCTTTGCCCATGAGATCAGAAATCCAGGTGCTCCTTCAGGTTGTAGCTCCTTAGGAAAAAATGGTATTGAAGGGTTTTGGTTTGAGAGGCAACCCTCATCTTTTCCCCTCCTTCCATACTTTGTAGCCTCTTGACCTATAAATTTCTAGACGGTAAAAGTTATGTTTTTCCGAAGTTGAATTTTGATACAAAACATATTAATACAATACTGCCAATCCCAAGCATTCAAAAATCATGAGTCAGATGCCAAAAGTTATGAGACTGGCTTACACTTGAGATTTAAGAAGAAAGTGTCTTTTGTTATGTTATTCTTAGTCTACAGTATGGTCATATTTTTAAGCTTCTGTCTGCAACTATGAAAACAGACACTCAAACAATAATTAATGTATTGTTTTATTTCTTTGAATGAAACAACATTTTTATGTAATACTTGATTTCAGAAGTTCAGGCATTAAGAATACTAAACGTCACAAGACTATCCATAAAAATCACCTGATTTGGCCATGTTATGAATTGTTAGTTATGTGATTATAGTCTGAAAATCTTGGCACATTAATTGGCACTGATTTTGAAATCCATCCTGAGATTATATGAATTATAAAGATACGATACTACACTTCTGTTTCTTGGTGATATGAAAAGAGTTAATAGCGCTCTGTATCCCAGAAATGACAGCCAATCACACCTTTTACTCTTTGAAATGATCCAAAACCACATATCAAGTCAATATTCTTGCATATTTCTAAGTGGTTTCAACTGCAAGTTTTATGCCAAGAATACCCTTGTGATTTGGATTCTAGATTGAGTGAAAAATGCCTCATTCAGATCCAACCAAAATCTCAGAAAAACATTCCCTTCAGACTTGTAATCTTGTGATTTGTGCAAGAACGCTGGGGGTTTGGGTCATAAACCCAGAAAAGACAATTTTATAGAATTCTGTCCTACGATCAAAATCCTAAACTGAAATTCTTGAAGAGATTTAGCCACAAATATACAATATATAATTTTTATATTACATACAGAAATTACTGATCTTCCGCTAAAGCAATTACTACATAGAAATGCTTCATGATTCAGATCTGATCTTGAGAGTCAGGATAACTGGGTTCGCTCCCTTCCTATGTCTGAGAAGGCTCACGTTTCCAGTCCCAGTACATTCCCGTAAGGGAGTGGGACACTGCCCAGATGTGAGCAAACTTATTTTCAAAGCTGGGTAAGTGTTTGAGAATCCCAGCTGCACAGTGATTTTTCTGTCCCTGTTGATAGGAGCAACATGGACTGTAGGACTCCATCATCATAAATGACATGATTCAAACCAGCTTTACTGTTGTGTGTGCACCCAAGCTCCACCGGAGCTCACATTGGCTTGGTTGCAAAACTGGACTCCGTTATACACAGCCATTAAAAAAAAAATAAAAAAGAGAGAGTTTTATTGTGAAAGTGGGAAGTTACTATACAAAGTAACCACCCGACACCCCTAACATTTCCCATGGAACAGTCTGGGCCTGACTCAGGGGCTGTGAGAAACACCCATAGAGCTGAAGAAGCAGATCTGGTGATGGCTGGATCTCATATGCACTCAGTGAAGGTTGCAATGTCATGCTATTACCAGCGGGGGGGGGGGGAAGAAAAAAAAAAAAAAAGGGGCCATTTCTACTGTTTAATAACCTAGATAATGCAAATTTACTTAGGACTGTAAATTTGATTTAACCATCTTTCTATCAGCTTATAAACACTGAAGTTGACAGTTAATCAGGCATTAAGCCTGAGAGGCTGTGGTTAGGACTCTATTCTTTGGTCTTTTATTTCTGTTCTTTTGTGGGGTTTTTTTTTACGGAAGCTATTCGGCTCTCAAATCTGCACTCCTCCTATATATACATATACCTTCCCCTAGACTCTCACTACAGATCTTCTTTCCCTGGTTTGTAACCTTAAAGTCCTATGTGCTTATAAGAAGTTTTTGCTGTGGATTCACATTTTTTTAAAGGAAAGTAAACCCAGGAAATGTCATCCTATGCTGCTGAATCAGTTCCCACATTGTACATGACCAAAGCTGAACTTTACCCCTCAAATCTCTGCCACTTGAGTACACAGAGGAATTAGCAGCAATAGGAGACTTTCCCTGTACCTATCAGCTTAAGAGGGAAAATACACTGCCAGTAGATTTTATGAGTGATAATGAGGCTTCAGGTCCATCACAGGTTCAGAAAAGTGCAAATAAATGTTCTCTGGTTCGCATAATTTTTGACAATTTCTTTTTTTTTTTCCCCTTCAGGATGTTCCCATCCATTCCTCTTTTTGTCCATCATCACTGTTCACTCATTCCAGCCATTAGTTTTCCTCCTGCTGACAGTTTCACTTCCAGAGTTACAGACCTGGTCATGAGCTCTCCCATTACAGTCCACCATTCTCCCTCATCCTGCTGCACAGATTTCAGATCTTTCATTTAATTAAAAAACCCTCTTATTAAGAAGTCATCGTTCTTTGGGACAGGCAAGTATGACAAATGGGTAGGACGCATGCTTTATCTGTGAGTTTTGAGCCTCTCTGAGGCATGAGGCTCAGAGGAGTTCTGCCAGGCAGCGGGTCCTCTCCTCTCCCTACATCAAGTCTCATCCTTTATGTCACTGACCATGCCTTTCTTCACTCTCCCACTTGCTCTTGTTTCCAGCACAGTTCCAGTAGTTCCTTCAACTCAAACCTTCTCAACTCCTCTCCTCTGGCCATTGCCATACTAGTCTCTGACTTCTGATCTTATGCCCTGGCCTGCCCATTTCACTCTGTTCATTTCTCAGTCTCCATTTGTGTCCATTGCCATACTAGTCTCTGACTTCTGATCTCATGCCCTGGCCTGCCCATTTCACTCTGTTAATTTCTCAGTCTCCATTTGTGGTTCCGGGGTTTCTTCATCCCATTATTCTCTCCTCCATCCCCTTTAATTTGGTCTCCCCTTACCACACATACTCAAATGTAGTCTGGCATCACCCTGTCAGCAGTTCAGACCCCCTCTTCATGATGGATACTAGTGAGGTAAGAACTGAAAGAACAAGACAGAGTTCATAGACAACAATTCCTCAACACATACCTCACCACAATCACCACCATCCACTCTCGGGAGCAGCAGCTGCTACCCTGCTCTGCCTGCTCTATCTTTCCCTCAGAAAGAAGGCAGATCCAC